>MU226436.1:5082086-5096834 GCA_018584345.1 Thuja plicata
CTCAGGGCAGCAACCTGGCAGTTTTCAGAGAATTAAAATTTTATTGCTTTGAAACTTTGTTACATGTCTTCCTTTCGACTCAAAACTACCACCAACTCTCCTACAACTCCTCCCCCTCTCATCCACGCGCTCCCAAGGAAAAATACTCATTTCCCAACCGTTTAACTACCTACAAAATAGTTACAGCCAGTTATGACTGTCAGCATTTAGTTTATTGTTTATCTTTATTGTCTAGTTGACAACTTTAATCTTTTTTTCCTTATTTTTAACCTTTAAAAAGGTTTTAGGATCCTATCCTAATCTTATAAACACCTTAAACCCCTGCTCACCCTTGTTTATCCTTTTAGGCCTTATTTTGCCATATTTAGGCAAATTACACATTTGGTACTTTTAAGTGCATTTACAATTTTTAATGGTTCTATTGGCCATAATACAAATATTATCGACCTTATAGGTCTTTAACCAACTCAAATACCATAGGATCAACATAATGACCCCCTAGTGACCCCCTAGGTGTACTTTAACTTCTCAAATGCCATTAAGGCTTACAAGGCTTGATCCTTTACAAAGGATGCACAGTTATTACAAACATCATTAAATGACCATTATTGGTCTATTACAATATCAAATGACCGAACATGGTCATGTTTATCCTTTTCTCCTCCTAGGATATATTTAGTGACCCTAGTGTCCTCTTAGGCCTTTGTCCTTGGCCCTGGTGCTCCTACACCATACTCCACAGCTTTAAAACCTTTCCAAGTCCTCTTGGAATTTTGCAAGTAAACAAATGTCAGTATAAAAAAAAAAAATCAGGCCTTCATCTTGACCTTTGGAAAATATAGATCTGCTTGGAACCATGCATCTCCATGCATCTTCATCTTGCACTTAGGCTTGTTCTCCTTCATCAATTTGAATATCACTTGCTCATGTTGCATCTTCTTTCTCACCATCATAAAAATCTTCATTTCTGATCCATCTTGTCCCATCTCCATGCTAGGAGAAAAAAAATTCATGTTTTGAGCCTCCTCATGGCCCATCTCTATAAATATATTGTCTTCATTGAAGGCTGCTCCCTCATGTGCCTCCAAGACTCCTCCATAACTCTGCCATTTCTCTACTATTGCAGCAAACTCATCGCACAAATCCACTTCAGCTTCAAGACCTTCCATGCCTTCCTCTATGCTGTCTCCTCCAGCATCTACCAAGACTTCTTCACAAGCCTTTACACCTCTCATCATAGGTGCATCTTCTACTCGAAGAGTACCCATCCTAGTACCCTCTTCTTCCATCTTTCTCTTCTTCCTTGCTGCTGCAACTAGTCTCTGAATAGGCCATATTATCTTCTTCTTCAACCTTAAGTGCCAACTTGTAGCATCCTTAGGCATTTCCTCAAGTTTCTTCAACCTTGCTTCACCTTCTTCCAAGTCTATTTCTAGACTTCTTATCTTTTCTTCCTGTTGCTTTCTCTCTTCTTCCTGCTCTTCCAATACCCTTCTTATGCTTCTCAACTCCTCTTGTCTCATCCATTCTACTTCTTTCTTCCTTGCTTCTTTTTCCTTCTTTTTTCTTTCTCTTTCTTCTCTTTTCCTCTTATCACCATATAGGTACTCCTTCAATTCCTTAACCATTTCTCTTTCACTCCTCGTCAAAGCCATCTCTTCTCACCAATCAAGAATTTGTTAGATATCGAAATAGGGCTAATTAGTACCCGGTTTGGGATTTGTGAGTTAATGGGGTTGCTTTGTTGAATCCATTGATTGGATTGAGGGACATTGAGATGATTTCAAAGATGTAGAGCCTATGGTGGCATAAGGATTTGGTGTGCACTCTGATATAGTGCTGGTGTGACTTGGATCAAGGAGAATGATCCTAATGAAGATGCTAGTTTGGTATTGCTTCAACACTTGTAAAGTCCCTCATGACATGACTGATTGCAAGTCCACCTAGGGCCTCTGCATCATTATGACACTTTATGGAATTTCCCAAGAGGAATCCGTTATCAATGAAGGAACGATTGATCTCGTTAAAGGTCAACGAAAGGGTCAAACAAAGCCTAACTTCCATTTTTAATTTATTTTCAAATTAATTGTAAGAAAGGTATGTCTTTCAAAAAGACTCTAAAATTATGGGGCAAGTGTAATTAATTCTCAATTTTATAAGATATTAGGGAAAGGAACCATCTTTAACAAATCATAGAAACTCGGGTATGTCCCTTTTAATATGTAAATTTTAATACTCAACTTTGCAATCATTTTATTTTATAATATAAAGGGCCTAGGCCTATTACCAATAAAAAAAATATCATAAAATAAAAATTTCAAAATCCACATTCTCTCTAAATATTTATGCTCTAGTTATCTATATTTATTATTTCAACCACCTTATCTTGGACATTCACAAATTGTTTTCTTGCTATTTTTCAGAAATATAACATCATAAATAGGATAAGATATTGATAGTAGAGTAAAATAAAAATTTAGAATAATTATTTTCTACTAATTGCTACTATAATAATCAATTAATTTTATTCTCAAGAGTGCTAAAAATAAGATGAATTATGGTTAGTAGAATTAAATAAAAATATGTACAATTAATCCAACAATTTGTACTGCATATAATTTTATTTTTGAAATTCTTTTATGAAAGTCAAAATATACTAACCAAAATATAAGCATTGATAAAAATAAAAAATAAAAAATTTATTACTATCTAGAAAATTTATTAATTTAATAAATATTTAAATATAATTAGAAAATAATAAATAACATTATATTTTTGTGGTTTAATATTTGGTGTTTCTTAGATGGTCTTGTGGCAATGTTGATTTATTTCTTGCCCTTATTAATGGGGTTTCAGTTAAAATATGAAGGCGTGATGGCACAAATTATGTTGCCAACTGATTGGGATGATGATAGACCAGATATATCTTTGCATGATCTGAAATCCCAGATTTTTGACCTTTTCAAGTTGAAGGTGGTTGCTGATGAGCTTAATTTAAAATATACAGACGGAGATGGCGATGTCATTGTTATATTAAATGAGGAAGGTTTATCAGATGCATTTAGGCAGGAGCTCTGCCCTTTTTATATGGAGGCATCGTTGAGTGGGAACGAAGAAAGTTATCTAAAATGTGGTGAAATTGGCTTTCATAATTTGACACCATTTAGTGGAGGAGGGGGGACAGACTGGAACGATGGAAATTTTGAAGGAATAAATGGAATTACTGTTACCACGAGTTCAAAATCTTTGCTTTCCATTCAAGTTAGTTATGCCACTCGAAAGGGTAAAAATCATCCCGCGGGTCAACACGGAGGAGCAGGGGAAGCTTTTTCTACGGTAATTAATATGAAAAAAGAGAATGGATTTTTACGTTTTATGATCAATTAAGTTTAGTTTCTAAATTCAGCTGTGTGCAGAATATTTGCATCAATGTTTCAGACCACACATTGATGCAAAAATTCTGCATATAATTGAATCCAAATCAAACTAAACTCTAGTAATTAATGTCTTATAAAAATGATTTTCATTTCCGTTGTTTCTTGCAAACATTCTCTATCGTGTCTTACAGTAAGATTGGCTTTTCTTGTTTCAAACATGGTATGGCTTCCAGAAATTTAAGCACCCAAATGAAAAGCTTCAAAAGATAAGTGGATATTGTGGACTTGCAGAAAATTGGAGGATAGTCATCAAAGGTTTTTTGTTTGAAACCAACCTTGCAAAATATGGTCCATTTGGCGTAGCAGATTGGGAAAATTTTGAGTTTGATTTGAGATCAAAGGATGTAGTTAGTTTTTATGGCCGAGCTTGTGATAGATATTTGGTCTCTATTGGTCTACACACACTTCCTTAATACTACCAAAAAAAACTTGACTTGGAAAATGAAGTTAAATAAGAGCTATTAATGTAGTTTCTAGGGAAAGGTCCTAATATGACTTGTTTCATTTTTGGCCTGCATCGTATATCAGATATTAAGTGTTATACATTTGTACTAGTGTGAATAGAGTTTATTCAGCTAGTGGTGTTGTGATGCTCCTTTGGATGTATAAGACAAACTATAATTTGCCCACAAATTTACTAATCTACAAACTAGTGAAGGTTGTGATGTTTAAAATCATAATTTTCTATTGTCATGTATTATTGTTTCTATTTCCAAAAGAGAAAGCAATTAACGTAGTTAAGAAATGGAAAGGTCCTATCTACTTTGTTTTCTCTCTTACCATGTTATATTTGGTGTAATACTTTTCCACTAAGTTTTGTTAGGTTTAATTTTGTTTGATGCCAATATCTTCATTCATTCGTTTTAGTTAAGAAGACTTTAAAATTTAAATTTTCAATTTTGTTTTTTATAACAAGTAATATTTCAAATATTTTTTTAAATTTCATAGCTAGTGCATGTCAATTGATAAATATCATGCATATACAATTAAAACTTGAATTTGATGAACATTATAACTATATAATTACAATTTGAATTTGGCTGCCTACTTTGCTCTTCTTTGGTAAATTGATTTTTATCTTTTTTGGGTCAAATTTTTTCAAGAATACCCATAATGTAATTCTCTAATATAGAATGAAGGGGCATGAATTTGTACGCACATTTATTTCTTCCATAAATATATGTTGATAATAGAATATAACTTCCAATTGTACCTTGGTGTGTAATGGGTACACTAAAGATGTGTAGAAGATACACTGATAGATAGAGATATAAGGAGATATAGAGAGAGGGGGAGATGGAGAGAGAAGTAGAGATAGATAAATATAGATAGAGATAGGGAGGGAAAAAGAAGGAGAGATAGATATATGGGAAGAGAAAGAGAAGTAGGGATAGAAAGATAGATAGGAGATATGGAGTAAATGATAAATGGTGAGAAATGAAGATTTATAAATAGAGGAGTGATAGAGGAGAGGGAGAGAGATCAATAAAAAGGGAGATATAGAGATACGAAGTGGGAATGACATAGATAGAGCATGATATAGAGAGATAGAGAGGGATAGGGAAAGTGGCATAGAGAGAGAGAGAGAGAGAGAGAGAGAGAGAGAGAGAGAGAGAGAGAGAGAGAGAGAGAGAGAGAGAGAGAGAGAGGGGGAGAGAGAGAGAGAGAGAGAGAGAGAGAGAGAGAGAGAGAGAGAGAGAGAGAGATGGGATGAGTAAGAGAGAGATAGAGATAATGAGATATAAATAGAGAGGGGGTGTAATGGCTTGCCAAGAAACCTTCAAAATATAGGGTTAAATATGCACTAATTTTTTTTTGAAACATAAAAATAACATCAGGAACATAAGTGTATCATCAAATTATTATTGCATAAACAAATATGGAAACATACCATGATCGTCACTCGATCGTGCATTTTATTCAGGAATTTTCTTTTGTGGTCAGATTGGATCAAATTTCAATCACAAAATCATGTAGTTAGTATAAGAAACCCATATCTCTCCTCATTTTGGACATGACAATCATATGCAAGCATTTTGGAAATCAAGCTAGATTGAGTTTTCAAGCAAGAGCAATTGGATTCAAGATTTGAAAGAAAGCACCCAAGGTTAAGATCTCTAAGTCTCCAATTCTTCATAATTAGTAAAGTGAAAAAAAATATTCTCCGATTGATGCATGGTTCTTTCCCACGATGTTGGAATTATTGGGAAGTAGTACTGAGAGGGGAGGGGTGAATCAGTACCTCTAAAACTTCTAACACCTTACACAATTCATCATTAGTAATCTTTAAATTCTGATTTACCAACCATTACTGTTATTCTTTCTTATGTATATATTTTTTGATCATAATCTTTAATAGTTTTCTATCATTCATAGAAACATTCATGAAATTGATAAACACATAACACAAGTTATGGTATCACAGAAAACTCCTGTTAGGAAGTAAAAACTGCAGTGGGGATGGCACCCACAAAACTTCACTATCTACAGAATGGAAGAGAGCCAGTTAAGGCTTACAATTTGATCACTTCTGATGATCTACCCTGTTAAGAGTGTTAAGGTGGAGACCTGTTAAGATCTACTCTATTAAGAGCTTTAGCAACACTGATTTAAGTGTGCAATCAGTTATGAGATTTAAAATAGGACGATTAAGCCCACCTTTCTTGAAAGGATTTCATTAGTGTACTACACTTGTTAGAATGAGTACAAATGTTGACCTGACTGTATGCAATCTACTATTTCTGATTTAAGGATCCATTAAAGCTTTTACAATAATAATATCACCTTAAGTGATTGATGAATACCTTTTCTCTTCTTGTCGGTAGCCTCTGTTCTATTCTTGAAAACTGATTTGATTCTGTTTGTGATCTTCTAGATGAATTCTCTGTTTGGTCTTTAGTTTCTCTCCGTGGATACTATTTTCATTGATCAAATCTTTTACTCAATGGATTAAGCTTCTATTTATACAAGTATTTAACCTATCTTGGAATTCACGTATTACAATGTTAACTCTTAGATCCAAGGTTTACAACTTGACCTTGATCTTTTGTTTGCATGTTTTAAAATAGTAAAACTAATTAAAACAATAACAATTACATTGCTTCCTCCGCACATAATGGATATAAAAGCAAATCAAGAAGCTATAAATACAACTTCAGTGATTTATCTGACGTGGAAAGTCATATCCACTTTTTGCGGGATGTAACTGACTGTCGGTTCTTGGTCGTCGGTTTGAACTTGCAGTCTGTCAGCATTCCTTGATTGAACTGTTCATTGAGTTCCCTATATCTGTCGGGTTCCTCTCCTTGCTATTCCATCGGGTAGCACTATTGTTACTCATTGGGTATCTTTTACCTTTTTGTTATCGGGTAACACTTAACAGTGTTTGTCGGGTAACCTTGGCGTCAGATAGTGTTGTGCCCTGTCTGTCGGTGTAGAGTAAACCAATGGTATAGATCATGTTTTTCTCTAAGCATACTAATGGAAAAATATAATGCCTTCAATCTCCCCCTTTGAAATTAGTATAAAAAACTGATATGTGCATAATACTAAACTCTTTTGGTATGTATACACCTTGTTTATATCCTTGTCATAATATGACTCCCCCTTATTGTGTGCATCAATATAGTGTATGTATATGTACATGTATACTATTTATTCTCTGTATGTACTTTATTTCCCCTTTCTTCCACTATACATATGATTTCCTCCTTTTAACTGAGGTGATGTACATATCAAATTACCCCTTTCTTTGATACTGATGACAAAAATGTACAACTTATAATATGTCAAAATTGTGACAAAGATACATGCAACTTACAATGTGTCAAAAATGTTAGAATGGGTAGTTGATATCTTCTAGTAGTTTCTCCCATTGTTCTTTCAACTATTCTAGTGCCATGTGTTGCAGCTCTAGTCTTGCGTGCATATCATAAATGTTGTCTAGGACAGACATTTCAGGGGTGGCAATTAGAGTATTTACCTGTGTCATATTTTGTTGTAGGAGTGTAAGTGGTGGTAAGAGCTTAACTTGGAGCTCATTGACCTCATCTCTGTATTTCATCTCTGCAAACTGAATGTCCTATCTTTTTTTCCTAGCTTGTATGATTTGTTCATTGTGCAATTTAAGTGCTTCTTCTGTGTTGGCTAGATTCTGTGCACTGGACTTAAGATCAACATCTATTTTTTCTATCTTGTCGGTATACTCCTGAGTGAGTAGATTTAAAGTGCACAATTTCTTTATTAAGGTAACAACTTCTGATATAATTGGATCAATTGTGCTTACCAATTTAGATAGTTTTACCTTTTTCAGTGCCACTTCCTAGCTTATTTTCTCTGCGAGCTTGAATTCATACTTTTGTTCAAGTCTCTCTTCCATAGCCTTCTCAACATCGATATTCTAAGATGTTATTGCATCTGTGATTATAACCATTTGATCAAGCATTGGAGCTTTTTGATCAATATCTATGTCTGGTACAATCTGTTGAAGTATATTTCTTGCTACTTCTAGTACCTTGGCCTATTTTTCCACTCTCTTTAGTTTGTCTTGAATAACTTTTCTTTCACAGAGCTTTGCATATTTTTTCAATGCTGTCGGATCCAATGTTCTTGGATCACAGACTGGAATCTCAATAATTTCATGCAGAGTTACTGGATTCTTATTTTTTCCTTTCTTCTTCTTGAGATTTGAGGGGATGCAGATGTATGAACTACCATAGCTAGTTCATTTGTTCAATCTAAATTACTTGGTGAAGGTTTTGTAGATGATGCATCTTGTGTCTCCTTCTCTGTGGGCACCTGTCGGTTATGTGAAGATGTCTCTTCATTAACCTTGGGTGTTTCTGCAGAATGTGCTCCCGATTTCTTTTCTATCTCATCCTTCTTTCCTTCTTCACCTTTCTCTGAAGGCTTGTCCCCTATTTCCCTTTGAGTTTCTTCCTTATTCTGATCAGTAGATGTATCTTTCTGATCATCGGTTGTAGCTTTCTCTGCAGTTTTATTTGTTGTTCCTTTGGCTTCTTCATCACCCTTGTCTTTGGGCATGCTTGTTTCCTTTTCATTTGATCCATTATTTCCCTCTAGTATGTTTATTGCCTTCATTAGGACATGCATGTTACTTTGAGTTGTGGCTTGGGCTTTGTCAGTATTGGTGTCCTGCTCATTGGTTAGATCCTTGTCAGCAGTGACATCCTCATCTTTTTTTATATCTTCTGCAGGGTCTTGCACATTTGAGTGCATGATTGAAGTGTCCTGCACTTGTTCAACAACAATGTCAACTATATTACCATGTGATGCCTACAGTACTTGATGGATTTGTTGATCCTTAAGTGTGATAAATATTACATCATCTTTCTTCTTTGGATCATTGTCGAAATCATAGTTAGTGATATCTTGGATATTATCATCCATGCATGTATCAAAGTTAATAGGCTCATCATCACTTTCTTGATTGTCCAGAGCAATATTCTGAGGACTTGCATTATCTGTCTCCTCCTCTCTGTGAGGTGTGTTTGTGAGAAGTAATTGTTTCTCAATACTTGTTAACTCTGTCAGTAGATCCAAGAGTTGTCTCCATTTGGTTTCTGTCATTGAATCCAGTTCTATAAACTTGTTCTCTAGTACTTTGTAAGCCCTTATTTTGGATACAAATTTACTTGAGTGTTTCTTTAGTACTTATTTTATCTCTTCAACCTTTGATTCAGGAGGCATCAGTCTCACAAGTACTCTTTCTCTTACTTCTCTCTCTGTTTGCAAGGCATATGACCATTGTTGGTATACCCTTTTACCTAGCTCTTTAGGTATTTGGTTTACAAATTTTGTAGGGGCATACTTTTTCTTGATTATTGATTTTATGATTGCCTCTTGTATTTTATTTTGATCCTCTAGATTTAGTGTATCCCATTGTCTGATCTTTTTATCAGTCATTGTGCCATGAGTAGCAATTATTTTGGCAGCTTCATCTACCATTTGATTTCTGAAGTTCTTCTTTACTACATCTAGCTCATCATCTTTGGTGTCATCCAAGTCAGCCTTTGTCCTAACAAACCTTTTTCTCTTCTTTGGTAGTGTGGTTTTGATAGTTTGTTGTCTTGTTCTTTTTGTTGGCTGTTTCCTCATATAGGTCCTTACTTGAACTTTCTTAAGTGGTGTGGTATCGGTTACAACAGTTTGACTTCTTGTCCTTTGCTTCTTTGCAGGAGGTAGAGATGGAGGTGTATCAGATTCAGTAGCCTCTATATTTGATTTCTTTTGTTCTAGTTCTTCACCGATGCTTCCCTGTTCATCGGTTTCCTCCTGTTGATCCTCCTCTTCCTCTAAGACCGATAGAATCTTCTTGAGATTCTTAACCATTTTATCCTTCTTGTTTATAGTCTTCTTGACTTCTAGGCCTTGTTTTATCTTAGATTTTGCCTCCTCATATGTTCCAAACCTTGGTTGTTTCTTATCAACGGGCTCATTGATCAGTGCCTCAATTGCACTTGTAGCTTGATCAATATTGATCTCATAGTCTAATGGTGCTAACCAAGCTGTTCTTGGTACAACCAATTTGATATGTGTGTAGTCTGTGTCTGCCACGAAACATATCCCATCTTTGTGTTTTTCAACTAGTTATTCAGGAATCCTAGTTCTTTCCATCATATTTTCCTTGAACTCAAGGAAGTATGCAGACATAACAAACTCAAAGTTGTCTCCTAGTGACTTAATCAGTTCACTAATATGTTGGGTTACCGGTTTGGTAGTGTCCCATACAACTTTTCCTACTGAAGGAAAGTATTCTTGAAAATACAAAAATATACACATGATAAGTGATCCAAACTTACATGTGTTTCTCTTTGCAGGCTTGATTTTGATCATATTCTCATCAAGTTGTTTCAATAGGATCTCACACAGATCCATCTGAATTCCTTTTGTTACAATCTTGTAAGCTGTACTTACTGCTGTTGTAGAAATGTTGTTCATTCTGCTAGCCTAAATTTTTTTTTACCCAATAACACATGCACCAAATTTTAGCTCTTCGTCGGTGATTGTGTTCACTTTGAGATCTCTATTGTCTCTTTCTGCATTGGTGAGTTTTGTAACTTCTTTCATGGATGGATGCTTGTGTGCCCTAGGCTTGTCAGTTATTGGATAACCAGTGACAGCGTGAAGAACATCCTTGGTTATTTTTTTGGGTTGGTCTAGCCATAGTTTGTGATCATGCATCCTACTCAAGACTAACCTAATCCATTCTATTTTGAATTCCCTCAGGAAATGTAGGGTATTGGTTAACCCTTTGACCTCCAAGTGTTTGTGCTCTTCTTTCAATTTTCCTTCGGCATCACATAGCTTCTTGAAAGCTTCATCCATTTTAAGATCACCTAATTCTACAATCTTGCAGTGAATATAAGACCTAACATCTTCTATGAGCAAAACCCTAGGCAAAATTTTTGAAAATGCGCTAGCTTCATCGGGTTTCGATACAATTTCTGGGTAGATTTTGTACTTAGGTTCTACACATGTACTATTCTTGATCAATTTTACCACATTCCTCTTATCATTCTTTATCTTAGCGGTTCTTGATGTGGTTGTTAGAGTAATCATTAGTTTGCTTATTAATTAAATCATGTTGATTTAATTAGTTAAGTTATTACTCTTTGCTTAAGTTTCACTTAGGCGCTTTATAATTCTTTAGGGTTTCACCTTTAGGGTTTCGATATCCTTTTATAAGGATTCACCGCTTTCATTTCAGTAAGGAGAGATTGTAATTTGTAATTCCATTGTTGAATATAGAAGATTTTTCTGTCATCATGGATTCCCAGTCTCTGGCTTTTTGGCCGCCATAGATTCAGCTTCTATCTTCTGTCTTTGCTTCTACTTCGTGACAGGTTTGCATGTAGGTGATCTTGGGAGGATTTGAGTTTATCAAATCTAACATGGTATCAGAGCTCTCCAGCAGCCGGCTGTTTGTTCTCTGTTGAAGCAAGCGAGGGTTTGAAGCTTTCAAATTTTTTTCTGGTATTTCTTATTGGTTCTGGGGGGTCTTTATTTTTTGAGGCACTTTGGACCAAAACCGACCTCACGGTTGCATCCAGAAGGCCCAAAAACCCCAGAATCCATATAAGGCTTGTCCGATTTGGACACCGGAGCCTCTGGGAAATTTTTTTGGCCTCCTAAGGGCCGTACGGACACGGAAATTGATGCAAAAGTCAAAATTTTTTTTCAAAAAATTGATTTTTGTGGCATTTTTGGGCGCACCACCACTGCGCCGCCCGGAGCCACTGTGCCACTGGTCTGCCCCTCCCGGGCCCCGCCACCTCCGGCCCCGCCGCCGCTCCGTGGCTGCCGCCGCCCGGCCGCCGCTGCCTTCCGCGCTGCACTTCCCCGCTCTGCCACCCCTGCGGCCGCTCCGACCTCCCTGACGCTCTGCCGAGCCGCCACCCAGGCGCCGCTCCGCCGGCGGTACCGCCCAGCGCCCACCGCTCCCCGGTGGCGCGGCTTTTTTGTTAGCCCCGCGGGCCCTTTAGCGCTAGCAGGCGGTCATATTGATGACCAGGTGCCCGGTTTTAGCCCCTGAGTGTGCCATGCGCCCGGGGGCCCAGATTTTTTTAGCCCCAGGGGCTTATTTTTTCCTTTTGGGGCCCTTTTGACCCTCCTGGAGTGTTTTCGCTCTAACTTGAGCATCCGGGGGTCTTTTTCTGACTTCCATATACCGTCGGAAAGCTCTTTCTGAGAAATTTCCGATGATGGGGGTTAGGGTTTTGGTTTCTACCATTTCAACAATGTTTTTTTTGTTGAAGTCTGATGTCTTTTTTTGCCTTCCGGGAGTCATATCTGGCTCATCCGGACTCCATTTTTGGCAAACGAGATATCGTCGAAAAGCTGGTTCAGTGCACTATGTAGTTGCAGGGGTCTTTTTCCAGATTCTACTCTAGGTTTTCTCTCCTCCGAGTTTGGCAGTTTATGCACTCTGGTGGATTGCTTGGGTTTACAGGTCCTGGGATCTCTTCTACTGTACTTCTGGTTCACTCTTCTTTCTGACTTCTGAGCTTGTATGCTCCTTCTGATGCATTATTTTTCTAGAAATGCACTGAGATAAAGTGCCTACTTCTGCATTTCTGGGATCTTGTACACCTTGTATGGTTGATGTACTCGCACTCTGTTATAAAGTTCCATGGGGGGTTATGATGCTTTTTCTGCTTTAGGCGCATCCACCTTTGTCAAGTGAGCATACCTTCCATGACATTAGCCCATGCTGTGTGTTGATGACACCGCCCTTTATCCTGTGTTTGTACTTTTGTTGCACTGTTGGTGTTCTTGGTTCTTCTTCTGCAGATGTTTCTGGCATTGCGTTTTAGTGTTCCTGTCACCTCTCCCAGTTCAGCATTATGGGGGGGTTCTCCTATTGGTTCTATTGCGTCTTGGTTTGATTGATTAGCTCTTCAGACTTTGTCTTTTCTACCTAGTCATGCACTTCAGTGGGGGTTCCAGCAGTCTCTTCTGACAGAGTTTTCAGCTTCATGCTTCGGAGATGCTTCTTGCTCATTCTTGTTCCTTTCTCTGGGACATCTTTTCCCTAGATTGAAGGCTTAGTTTCCTTCATCTATTTTCTTTCTTGTTTTGGGTACCTGATCAGGCCTAGTTGCCGGGACCCATCTTTCCTACTTTCTGTAGTAGTTTAGCTATTTTGCTTCTCCCTAAGTTACACTTAAGGGGGGTGTTAGAGTAATCATTAGTTTGCTTATTAATTAAATCATGTTGATTTAATTAGTTAAGTTATTACTCTTTGCTTAAGTTTCACTTAGGCGCTTTATAATTCTTTAGGGTTTCAGTATCCTTTTATAAGGATTCAACACTTTCATTTCAGTAAGGAGATTGTAATTTGTAATTCCATTGTTGAATATAGAAGCTTTTTCTGTCATCATGGATTCCCAATCTCTGGCTTTTTGGCCGCCATAGATTCAGTTTCTATCTTCTGTCTTTGCTTCTACTTCATGACAGGTTTGCATGCAGGTGATCTTGGGAGGTTTGAGTTTATCAAATCTAACAGTGGTTGCCATTGTATTTCAAGTTTCTAGGGTATTCTTTGAAATTAGGGCTTTCTTGACAAAACAATGACAGAGTTCTTTCGGTGCCTTTGGTACTTACTTCAATTCACAATAGTGATGAAGAATCTATTTTCTATGTGTTGAATCGATCTGGAGACACTTCTACTTTCTTCTCTTCAATCACTTGGTTTTCGCTCTACTTTCTCTTCAAATCATGGGAGAAAAATGAAGTTGTCCCGTCAACTATTTATAGACTTTTTAACCTAAGTCTTTGCAATAAATGCTCAACAACTCGTCAGGATGTGAAGACGGGTTTCATCGGGAGGGTATTTCAATTCATCATTGGAGAAGATATGATGCTTTAGGCAGTTGTTAACCACTTTTATTTTATCGACGAATATTGGTATTTTGTCATGAACATTTCTGAACTTTGCTTTCTTACAGATGGTCGTCGGGTTACTAGTTGACCGACAACTTATGGTAAGTGTAAACAACTCATTATTGTGTTCACTGATGATTTTTGGTAAGTGTTTACCGATGGTGTTGCATTCTTAGATTGGTAACAAGTAAAGTAATATGCATCTTTGGATTATGCAGATTTTGAGTATCTATCAATTTGTATAATGGAACTGATGCAGAATATAACTTGGTATAGTGCAGTTCCATACTTACTTGTTCATCTCAAGTGGCATTGGTGGTGTCACTAGATCCATTGGATGGGGTGTCACCATTTGCATTTCTTGGTCCAGCTTCATCATTGTTTGAAGCTTTTATCCACATTTTGTCTCTTGCCCTTTGGATATCTTCAATGGTACTCCCATTTGGATATGTGCTTGTTTCTATCAATCGGTCTTTGCAGTCTTTCTTGAGATGACCAACTTTATGACAGTGTAAGCATGCCATTCCTGGGTTTTACCAGCCTCTAGATCTTTTGGTCCATGCTCTCATGTAGTTTGTAGCAATGCGACCATATCTACCACATGTTGTACAGTTTGTCCAAGTGTTGTAATCCCATACATATTGATTATTGATTCTCTTTGGTTGATAAGGAACTTCTTTACCTTTTGGCTTCCATGCTTGCTTTTTATTTTTCCAGCATTCTTCAGATGTGTACCCATTCATCTTACATGTAGGATAGTATTTGTCCATGTAGGTTTCATTCTTTGGCTTTTCTATCTTTCTCTTGCATTCATAAGCCTTATGTCCTTTCTTGTTACATTTATAACATAATCCTATGAATGAAGATGTAGGTGTAGATTTAGGAGTACCTTTCATTTTACCTCTGC
>MU226436.1:5121400-5161953 GCA_018584345.1 Thuja plicata
TCACCATAAATCCCCTTCTTATCGACCATTGCAAAATGACTAAAACACACTCGGGAACTTTGCCATGAAGTCAGATAGTACATTGATATGCAATGAACATGATGCCTTGATTTGTTCCTGAAAACATGCTTCAGACATAAAACTATCATTTCCCAAAAAATGACCATTTCTTTTCCGCACTGCAAACATATTGTCAAAAAATGATTTTAATCACCGTAATTGATTTTAAAAGGCTGACAAATGGATTAATAGGGGGCTTAAATCCGAACTGGAAGTAGTGTGTCAGCTTTGCAAGACAATGCAAAAATAATTTCGTCAAAAGAATCAACCGGCCAAAAGTTATTCACTGGCAAAGTAGGGCATTTCATAAACTTAACTCTTTTCCGCACTGCAAACTGAACAAACTGCCTCTGAAGAATGAACTCATAGAGTCATCAAAAAGATCTTCCAGAAACTCAACCTATGGATCCTGAATGAATGTCATATGTGGAACATGACCCCTCAGTTGCCTTCCTCTGAAAAGAAACTTCTGAACTGATACCGATCTGCAAAGATAGCACTTTAACACTTCCTGAATTTTAACAAAGTGAATATACAGAAACCGGGTTCGGAATCGGCAAAGAAAAGTGGTCAACCAGGTTGGTCAAGGCCTGAGAATCTTCAAAGGAGTTCATTCCTAGGTCTATAATGCAGGTCAACCTTAAATTACCCAAAATTTTCACCTGGGTATAGATTTTCAAAAGCTCAAAGTGGGTCACTTAGCAATTCTGCATTTGCAAACTCAGGAAATCAGAATTAATCACTGTCAGAATGGTTCTTGAAAACTTGTCATCTGATTTCGTAAATATTTGCAGACTGGAACATATGGAGTGTGTGACCATTGGAACACAGTACAAAAGGAATTTTCTCAATTGGGAGAACTGGTCAAAAGTTGTAACATGTCAAACTGGGCTATTCAGATTTCTAAGTAGGACAAAAATACAGACAGTTCTGAGCAACCAACTTTGGGAAGTATGAAAACTTATCAAACGGATTTGGAATGACCTGAAGTTTAAAACATGAGCTTTCTGATATGCATGGAACACATTCCCAAAGTGGCGAACTATGAAACTTAACAGGGTGTAAAATACTCAGAAGCAAAGTAGGCTCTGGACAACAAATTGACACTTAGCAAAATGCATAATTAGGTGACCCCCTCGAAATGACTACTCCATAAACATGTCAGAACTGAAACTCAGGAGCTAGGACCCACTGCATACATCAAATGGAAGAAGTTAAAGCCTCTTCTCAATTTTTATCTCATAAAAATCATCCGGACACCTTTTACAAGCACTCTAGCTGAGCCTTCTCACACAAGATTTTAAGGGTACTTACTTTTGCTTGTCTGAAAAATTTAACATGGTCACTCCAAATTTGTTCCAAATTTAGGAGTACCAACAGGGAGGAGGTAATAAAATGGAACAAAGATATATATACCTTCTTCACCGGCCTCAACGTCTACCGAGATGAAAACCAACAGGCTCTACGTCCCTCAAAGGAAGTGGTCCAACAGTTCAAAGATGTTTTGGCTAGATTCAATACCAAGGAGACCTTGCAACAACTATTCTACATGAAAGAGGAAATACACAGAATGTCACAGCACAAAGAAGAGATCACATTCCTCACTTCTCAATTAACTATCTTCAGAAAGAAGCAAGAACGAAGGGTGACCAAGATAAAAAGGAAGGATATCAATTTTGACGAGGTTCAAGAAATAGTGCAGAGGCTTTGGGAAGCTCACCCAGAGGTCTTTCCTGGATAAAGCTCCAAGGTCCAGTTTCCAAATAAGTGGTGGCAAGATTTTCACACTTGGCCAAATTTCTACTAAGGTGGAGTTTTCGGCTATTCAGCCTCCGAAATTTTAGTTTTTTCGGCCTCCCAAAGCAAGCAGTTTTTCGGCCTTGGAAGATTTCATCCTTTCGGCCTCCTCAATTTTTTTTGGCATTTCGGCCCACGACAAGTCTGAACTTCTTGTACCTCCGAGTTTGAAGATTTTGAAGAACACCTGAGAAATTTTAAAGGCATTAAAGTTTCGGGGTAGAGGTCGGGGTCTGAAAAACTGGGGGTTTTAGCGAGGTTACTTTTTCAGACACCAGTTAGACTCCAGATCATATCCATGGGAAACTTGAGTTCATTTTGGAAAGACTAAAGGTTTCCTATCAGTCCCCACCGCCAGAAATAGTTCCAGGTGAAGAATCCAAGAAGCATCCACCAAGATCAAGAAGAAGACTCCTAGTTCACAGAAGGAATTCTCTTCCTTTTTCTCTCTCTTCTCTGGCGGATTTTTCCCTCTTTGCATAAGAAAATGGATTGTAAATGGGTTTAAGAATCCATGCAAGTTACATAGTATGACTTAGTGGTAGTTTACCTTCAGCAAAGTTCTAGTCTTAGTTTTATTTTTTTAGTTTAGACTCTCTGATGCCCTAACTCTGAAAATCAGAGTTGTAGATCAAAACTCTATATATTGTAATAAAAAAACAAGGTAAAGGGTCAAATTTTTAATACAATAAAGATCTACATTGGGTGCTTCATTCATGGTGTGTGAATTACTGCTATCTATGCGAATTTATTGAATGTATGCTTGCATTATTCTTTATTTTCAGAGAGCCCTTTGTGTTATTGTGTTTCAAATTCATGCTACTTTTAGTTGGAGTTTACTGTCATATATCTACCTTGCTGTGACAAATGTGTGGAAGAGATCATCTTTGGACTTAATGATAAATCCATCTCGTGGGGGTGCACATCTTGCTGGCTTCGCGATTTGATAGATTTTGAATATCTTGCACGAGTGAATACGTCTTCTCTCCAAACGCTTGCATCCGTGGAGTAGTGAATTGTGACTTGGTCTGATTTATGCTTCATGGGTTGTTCCAAATCTCTCCAGTATTCAATTCACAAGGAAAGGTTTACGGTGGTTTATATCCTTAGGATTTCACTTTTTCCTGCAATTTGCTTTATTTCTCATTACTCTTCCCTCTTTAAAATGCTATCATTAATTTTGAAAATTACCATCTTAAAAACACAAAATTGCATTTTATTTACAACACCCATGTGTGTTAAAATGGAAAATACCAAAAAGAAAGAGAATTAACAATATTTTGCAGTTTGCTATCTTGAATGTACCAGCAAAGGCCTCCTCATGAAAAATCACATTTATCTTCAACTTAGTAACCAAGCAGGTTGTGACCCGACCCCAGAGAACCTTGGAAATAACTCAGTTATTCTTTCAAGAGAGGAAATCGAATCTTAAGATCCTAGCAAGTTGACTTGTGTTAAAACAATGCTCAATAGAAGTGGTGCTAGAAGGAGGGCCTCAAGACCCAAAAGCTGGATAATATTGGATCTTTCTCTCCAGAGAGATTCTAACGTGTTCTTAGATCATCTCCAAAAAGAGGCGAGTTCCTCGAACTCACTCACCATCGAAGGGCTTGCAGCGACAAGGGAAAAGCAAAAGGTGAATCTTCTCAACACCTTGCTGCACCTCGGGATCCTCATGGATAGTCATTACACATTGCTGCCCCAACTAATACCGCAACCATCAATCAAAATCAGAACTCACCAAATCAACTTTTGCAGCAACCTCAACCGATGGCCTTTTTTTCTAACACAACAAGCTCACCTTTGAACGTTGTTGGGCAGCTCCATGAATTACCCAAAAATCTGGAGAATTTTTGTACATGATTCATATATGGCGAATCTAGGACAGCAGAAGAACACATCCGCGCCTTCAAAGAAATTTTCAATCGTAAAGAGATTGCTCACCAAGACGTCGTCTGGCACCTATTCCCATACACTTTGGGAGAGTTTGCATACAACTGGTACCTGAATTTTCCATGAGGATCTATCTCAGTGTGGAATGAATTCAAAACCAAATTTCTTAATCAATTCAAATTGTATGTCGATCCTGTGGCGACACATCACTAGTTCATAACCATGAGGAAGGATCCTAAGGAGCCCATTGCTATGTTTAATCATCATTTTCACAAAATGCATCAAAATCTGGAAGCTCCCTACACTATACCAGATGAGGCTGTCATACAAGTTTACCTAAAGGCTCTAGACCCATTCACCTCAATCTTTCTAAGAAGGCTTCCCCCGACAGATAGAGATACAATTGAAAAGGTGTATAATGAAGCCATCACTTTCACTCAGCAAATGGACCCACAAGAAGGAAGTTATGCGGCTGCGCCCATCATGAGTAATCTCGTGGTCCCACACCCATTTGCAGAAAACAATCAAGCCTTAGCCAACGACTTGCCCATGCAAAATCCTATACCATCACAACCATGTACAACCATGCCTCCACCCATTACTTATCTAGGCTACAAAGCTCATAAAATGGCATTCATAGAACAGAGGATTGTACCCAAAAATAAGCCTGATGCTCTCATGGCTTCTGAGTTAGATGCCATAAAAAGGACCTTATCACAACTCACTAGCGAAGTTCCACAATGAAGCTAAACCCACCCCAAAATCAGGGTGGATACCAATGAGCATGTGCTGGTCCAAATACATACTCTCAAAATCCAAACAGGGGTTTTAATGCATACAACAACAGCAACACATAGGAGAAATCATTTGGGCAGCAAAGGCCAAATCAGCCATGGAACACTAGACCAAATAATGGCAGCATCCCAACAGACGATGCCAATACTTACAAGGCTTCAGAGGCCAATCTTGTCAAGGCTCCAATTAAGCATCAAGATAGTAATGGATATGTGAACAACTCCCAAGACCATTATACCCAAAATCCAGAGGGTTCCCCGATGCAATTCAATGCTATGGTGTTTGATTCCTATGAGTCTGGAAAAGAGGGAGGCCAAGAAACCTATACAGGAGAAGATGAATTCATGTTCCCTTTTCAGAGAGAGAGAGTGAGCCTGAGTAATCTGAGGTGCATGCCTTCTAAAATGATCAGTGAAACTCATACAACCTCTGGAGTAGAAAGGAACCCCTCACTGATGGCATACCTCTGGGAAAGCAACCAACTCCACCAGATCCTTGAGCTAGTAACAATCCCATACCTCTAAAGGGCCCAAATGCCCCCATACCTCCTACGATGAGTACATATGCTGGTTATCAAGGAATGGCCTAGTCAGGTGACAAGTATAGTGCTATAGATGAACTCAAGAAAACTAAGGCGAACATCTTTATGTTTGAACTATTGCAGGGCTTCCCATCTCAAAAGGAAGCCCTTTTAAGATCTTTGGACCATTCAAAACTTGGCTTATCGACAACCGGCACCAGGGAACCCACCTCCAATGTTAACACATCTGAGGCATTCCCAGTAGTATTCACGGATAGGATGGAGGTCCTGCCATTCTTACTCAGCTTGTGAATGTTTGGGAAGAACCTACATAACTGCCTAATCGATTTAGGAGCCTCATGCAACATTATGCCCTTGTCAATTTTCCAAAAGTTGGGGATGGTGCCTCAAGTAACGAACCATTTGGTCATACAATTAGACAAAACTGAGGTCAGAGTAATTGGTGTGCTCAAAGACGTACACATTCAACTAGTCACAGATCCCCGGATATAAGAATGCATTGATATACATATAGTGGACATCCCCAAGACTTATGGGATGTTACTAAGCTGAGAATGGACTAAATGCTTAAGAGGATGGCTCTCTATAGATTTCACCCAACTTTGGCTACCTTGGAGAGGTTTGAACAACCAAATAAAGATAGATACCGAGCCGAAGCTGAAAAGGATGATCACCGAATACAATTCCCCGAATGAAGTCTTGTTCACTCAAACTGATTTAGGCACTTATCAATTAGATGACGTTTTCATGTTTCAAATCCGAGAAGGTGAAGAATCAGACCATAGTCCCGTCCAAGGTCTTCTAGAGTTGAAGATTGGTGATGACATCTTCCAAAGTTTCATCAATAGCACAACAACTAGCCTACGAAATCTAGGCCAAGAAGTAGATCCCAAAATTTTATTGCTACCTGGATACTACTGATTACATCAAGCTAGTCATTCTGAGTTTACATGCCCCAGTTCTCAAAAGGCACTGTCACGAGTATTGGCTCAAATTGCCTAACCAAATGAGCCACCCGAAGCACAAACAATAAAAGGAGATGTACTTGGGATAGAAGACAAGAACAACATCACACCAGGTATGGACAACCTGGTCCTTTCAAACAGTCCACCTCAATATCAAGACAGTGGGTCAGATCCGGAAGATAGAAGCCTTTCCCTGAACATGCTTAGTGATTGGAGTACTTCGGATGATGGAGCATGTCCCCCTTACAAGGGAATACTAGAAGATAAAGATAATGAACTCCTCAAACCTGGACATACTCAAAATATAGGAGAATCAACTTCTTCTGACATCGATGGAGAGAGGGGCCAAAAACCAAGGACCAAGGATTTTTCTAAGAAAAGTTCAACTAGACCCAGCCCTACTAAACCACCTCAGATATGGAAACTGCACTTTGATGGTTCCAAATGTAAACAAGGAGCAGGTGTGGGAATTGAATTGATAAATCCAAGGGGTAAGTCTTTCTATGCTACTTATAGATTACAGTTTCTTTGTAATAATAATGTGGCAGAATACGAAGCGCTGGTTCACGGACTCCTCCTAGCTCTCAAGAAAGGAATCAAGATCTTGACGGTGGAAGGAGACTCAAAATTGGTTGTCAAGTAGATCTATAGCCATTATACTTGCAATGATAAGAGGCTCTCAACCTACCAAAATAGGGTATGGGATCTGATCAATGACTTTGACACTTTCAACATCAAAACCATCCCGAGAAGAAAGAATGTTGTTGTTGACACATTGGCTGTTTCAGCCAGCTCATTACATCCAATGGAGAAATCCAAAATAAAGAAATTCTCAGTTGAACTTGTCGTAGCCCCAACCATTCTGGACAATATCACTAACTTTCAAGTCTTCCAAGACGATCAACATATCTTAGAGTTTATCCTGTGCACTGGCGTGTTCAAAAAGTAGATCATCGACGAGGAGAAGAATGGGGAGGAAACAGTTGAACCTGAAGAGCCTGATGATTACGGTGTCATAAACCTGAAAACCAATGCCATACCCAAGGGAATGGTAGAACTAGAGAGGATTTTTGACAGTGATAAGACTGCTATACGAAGATGCCCTGACATAACACCTGGCGGCAAAGAATGTGACACCTACAACCTGGGCGCGAAAGAAGAACCGAGAGAAGTCCATATCAAAAAGGTGGGCACTAAGGAAGAAAAGGAGAAAATGGTCCAGCTTCTCACTGAATATTGAGATGTCATATCATGGAGCTATGAATAATTAAAGACTTATGACACCTCAGTCATAGTGCACAACATCCCTTTGAGGCCGGATTCTAAGCCTTTTTGACAACAATAAAGACCCATAAATCCCACTATGGAGCCCTTAATTCAGAAGGAAGTCTAGAAGCTTCTCGACACCAGGATCATCTTCCCAATTTGACATTCTACATGGGTTGCAAACCTAGCACCTGTAAGGAAGAACACTGGAGAAATCAGGCTGTGCGTAAACATTTGAAACCTCAACAAGTCCTCTCAAAAGGATAATTATCCACTCTCATCTCTAGACAAAGTGCTGCAGAAGGTTAATGGATCTCAAATGATGTCATTCTTGGATGGATACTCTAGGTACAATCAGGTGATGGTGTAGGAAGAGGACAGGCTGAAAACAACATTCACCACTAAATGGGGCCACCTTCCAGAGAGCAATAGACATAGCATTCAAAGGATTGGTTAAAAGGTGCATCATCATCTACATGGATGATCTCATGGTCTACTCAAAACTAAGAGCTGACCACATAAGCGACCTCAGAAAATGCCTCCAGAGGTGCAGAGAATTTGGGATCTCCCTCAATCCCAATAAATGCGTGTTTGGGGTAACTGAAGGAAAGCTTTTGGGACATATCATTTCTAAAAAGGGGATATCCATTGACCTCGAAAGGGTGGAGGTGATCCTAAAATTGACACCACCTCATAGCTACAAGGAACTAAAATCTTTCTTCGTAAAGATCAAATTTGTCGAAAAATTTATCAGTGGCTTCGCAGAAATAGTGAAACCATTGAATGACATGCTCAAAAAGATGCCAAGATTGAATGGGCCCTCCTAGCCAATAATTCTTTCAAAGAGATTAATACTGCCATTTCCAGGACACCAATCCTAGCTAGTCCTGACTACACCATCCCTTTCAAGGTCTACTCTTTCATGTCAGAACACTCATGCGCAGGCATTCTCACGCAGAAGAAGAATAGTGAAGATGAAAGACCCATCGCCTTTATGAGTTTCCCTTTCAAAGATGATGAGCTCAGATACCCAAACCTGGATAAACAATCATTCACTCTTGTTAAGGCAGTGAAGAAGTTAAAGCATTATATTTTGAGGAGTAAAGTCATCGGGATAGTTCTGGACGCGATGGTTAAATCCCTCCTAATGCATAATGAGTTGGGAGAATGGAGGGGATAATAGATGGAAATTCTCCAAGAGTTTGACCTAGAAATCCAGCCAATGAAGTTGGTAAGGGGCCAGGGCCTGATGAAGCTGATTTTGGAGTGTGAAGAAGGTCTGGTCTGCCAAACATACACCAACCAAGGTGTGATCACGGATGTATGGTACCAAGACATAGTGTACTACTTGTTGCAGAATCGCTTCCCTGAAGAAATGAACAGTTCCCAGAGAAGAGCCTTAAAGATCAAAAGTAGCTCTTACATGCTAAAGAGTGGACAACTCTACAAATGCAATTACGAGGGTTTGTACCTAAGGTGTTTGGATAGAAGAGAGGCAAAGCAAATACTAGTGGACTTTCATGATAAATACAGAATAGGACATGGATCGGTAGAAGCCGCTGCTTACCAAATCCTGAGGGCAGAATATTTTTGGCCTATGATATTTAAAGATACTAGCAAGAACATGAGATCCTGCCACACTTGCCAAACTAGTGCAACTCGAGAGAGAAATCCAGTGATGCCCTTACAACCAGTCTATGAGGTATGCCTGTTTGCCCAATGGGGCTTGGAATTTGTTGGAGTGATTAACCCTCCTTCATTTGCAGGACATAATTTTATCTTGAAAACTACCGACTATTGCACACACTGGATGGAGGCACAAGCCTTGAAGAATTGTACCACTAAGGTCATGACCAAATTCGTGGAGGAGCGCATCATAACTAGGTTTGGGATGCCATTCTATCTAGTATGTGACAATGCCCCCTCTTTCTCTTTAGCCTCGCTCACACAATGGGCCTTCAAAAACCAGGTAATCCTCAAATTCTCTTCAAATTATTATCCGCAAGGCAATGGCATAGTAGAGTCTACAAACAAAAAATTTGACTACAGTAATCAAACACCTCTTGGATGAAAACCCCAGGGACTGGCACAAACAGCTAAAATATGCTTTATGGACTGATTGTGTAAGGATCAAGAATGCCCTGGGGACATCTCCATATCAACTAGTCTATGGCTTGCAACCAGTCTTTCCTATGAACCTAAAGATCCCAATTTTGAGATTCATGGACCAATACGTAGGGGAGGAAGATTGGGTACAATTCAAACTCATGAATCTCCTGAAACTAGAGGAGAAATGAACTTTAGCCCTGGAACACGTATCAAAGCATCAGGCTGTAGTCAAAAGGTGGTTTGACAAGAGGGCTATCGTCAAAGCCTTTAGGATCTCTGACCTTGTCCTCATGTGCGATAAAGCAAAAGAAAAGCCAGGCAGCCACACCAAGTTCCAAAGACTGTGGACAGGCCCTTACCAAATATCAGAGATCCTGGGGGAGAACATTTTTAGGATCAGCACATTGGACGAAGAGTTGACCCCATTTCCTGTCAATGGGAAATTCCTCAAACATTACTTTGGATCCTAAGTGAGACTGTCTTCCATCCCTTGTACCATAGTCACTTTTGCATTTTTCCCTTTTTTTGTTGTTGTCCTTTCCATCAGTCCTTTCTTCTGCTCATGTTTGTTCTTTGCTTTTTTCAGGGCTTGTTTTGTTGTTGTTTTGGGTCAGTGTGTTTTGGATCTAGTCCAAGGTGTTTCACAAGGGGAGTAGAGGTATTTCTTAGTCAAATTTCTCAAAGGATACATGTAGTGTAAGAGAACCTTCCCAAAAAAAGACAAAGTAGTGATGATTATCATTGACAGACAAGAAGGAGTTCAAAGTTTTGTCATCCTGATCACAAGAGAATTAAGGTACAACACCATAGGGTGTTGGTTTCTGAGGCATTTGTTAGTTGTAGCCAGCCTGAGTGCATAGGTTTGGGTACCCACCAATCCCAAAACCCAATTTTGAACTGAATGCAAAGGTAATAACGAAAGAAAGAAGAGCCCAAAAGGGAAAGTAAAAGAGACACTGAAAAGAAAAGTGCCCCAAAGAGGTCACGAGTGAAGTATCCGGGCAGCACCGCCTAATCGTTGCTCGGATCATAAAAAGAAAGAAGAAAAGAGGTTATGGACCTGAATGCATGGAACACACTAACGTCCAAGGCTTGATACATATCCAAGTAAATAGAAAAAACAAAATAATTTTCCAAAAAAATGGAGCTCTCACAAAGGAAGAAAGTTATAGCGTAAGCAGACAGGACAGACTTGGGTGATTATGACAACCTCTACTGGGGCTATGGATGCTCGACTGGTAGTAGAGAAAGGTTATACTTGGGACTTGGGGAAAAATTTGTCAGGGCTATGGATGCCTGACTAGCAGCAAAGCTATTTTCGGGAAGCCTTGGTGTTATTTGGTAAAGGTTGGGAATAGTTGGCAAGCACCTTGGTTATCACAACCAAAGGTCAAGAAATGAACACACATGAACACACACGGGGAAACTAACGGAAGAACCTCAGATTGGAGGTTATTAAAGAATCATTGACTCCACCGCCTCTTGGTTCTGTTCTACTACAAAGCTACTATCCAGAAGAGTGTTGATGATAAGGAAATGCCTCGGTCATTCCTCCTTTTGTCAGGGCTATTTATTGTGGGTCCACAACACACACCCCATTTTAGGTCCTCTGACCATGGGGACCCCCTTTCTCTTTTGTCTTTTCCTCCTTTCGGCCATGTCCACCCCTCGGAGAAACCTAGTCAGCCACCACAGATGACTGTTGAAACCCAACCATAGGAAAAGAGAACCCTTTTTTAGCCTTTCAGCCCTTTCGGCCTTTCAGAGGACTTAGGTCCTCCGAAATGCCGAAACGGCCGAAAGGCCAAAGACCAGACCTTTCGGTAATTTCAGAGTCCAAAATCACTGAAAGGCTGAAAGGTTCTTGGTCCTCCTTCAGCATTTTTGAACCTTTCGATGTCCGAAACCCCGAGCCCATTGACGTCAGCCCGCGGGTTATAAAAGGGGTAGCCTCCTTTTTGTCATTTCACTTTGCATTTTTGTGTGTTTGTGCTCTCACTCGCATTTCGTCTGCTTCTCCTCACTGACCGCCTCCTCTTCCAAACCACCTGGTTTCCCTCCCTTTTCTCGATTGATCGAGGTAGGCTCTCTTCACTCTTCCTTGCTTGGTGTTTTCAGGTTTACCTAGGTTTAGGGTCTTTTCGGTGCCCCTAGTGCCTGTCCAACCTAGGGCACTTTGTTTCATCGCCCTTTTGGGATTCTATTTCTTTGTGCATCGACAGGGACGTCCCTCCCTATCGGCCCTAGGGATTTCTTGTGTCATTAGGTCTATGTTTAGGGTCTTGTGTTTTTGTCAATCATGACGCTTACCGCAAGTTTTCGGCCTTCGAAGGGCCAAAAACTGGATCTTCACTTTTGTCAATGTCGTTTCGGATGTTTCGGCCTTTTGGACATCCGAAAGTCTAAAAATATGAAAGTGAAACCTCCGATCAGTCCATCTAGGTTCCCAACCATGTTAGGATGATTCAGCGTCCTTGAGAAATCCCCTCCCAGTTCAGCGTCTGAAACTCATAAACCCTCGATGGACTTGGCCCTACCATACACCTATTTGCACTTTCGGACTTTTCGGTCTCCGAACTAGTTTTGGGTGTCCGAAACCCTGAAAGGTTCAAAAGTGCAAAAAATTGCACTTTAACTATTTTTTAGCTCTTTTTACTTGCTTTCATAGTTTAAATTGTTTTTCTTGTTCAAAATAAGCTACTGATATTTGTCTTTTCTTGTAGGAATGACTGAACCCAAGATAACATCCCCACTGAACTATCAATACAAGATGAATCCCCCTCGCTCAAAGGTGGGTAACAAACATAGTGAAGTAATTGACACCAACATTGGGAATGTGGATTGGAATGAATTCCTGACCCAGTGCTCCCAATTGGGAAATAGATCTGAGGACTGTACCTCATTAGTCTTATCCAGGCTAGTAAATGTAGCCACACACCCCGTGGCTGTTTCATTTTCAGAATTGATCATCACCCTAGCTCATCATTATGATTCAGATAAGAGGGTGGTAGTAAACTTTGAGGATCAAATGGTGCTAGACATCAGGCCAGATATCATTAAGGACATCTTTCACCTTCACAAAGGCATAGACAAATTCTATAACTTTTATATTGAAAAGGGGACCAAGTGGTTTGGCAACAGGGAGCAAATCGTAAATGAGATGATGAATAAGGAATACCTCAAGAAACCACTTCCCAAGAACAAATTGGACAAGATAGACCTCTGGAGAGGTTATATGAGAGATGATATCTAGGTAGCTATAAAAATGATAAGCAGGGTGTATGGGTTACCACAGTCCACCCAACTCAAGCACTAGATGATCCTAGTGATAGAAAGGATCCGGGAACATAAGGCAAGATTTGACTGGGGCACCATCATAAGTGACAATCTGGATGAGCAATTCACAGCCATAAAACATAACCCCAAGTTTTACATGAGCACTTACGTGGTGTATCTACTAGCTTCCTGGGTAGATTATCCTGGTCTCACCAAGAGGGGAAGTCTGAATGAACCAAATGCATGGCCCCATATTGTATACCTGTAGCTGGTAAAAGGAGCAAACATGCCAGAGGATTCCTTGGATTACAGGATAGTCAATGATGCATTCAGCTTTGCAGTCATCTGATCTATTGAGGGTGACTTTGTTAAAAGGATGTCAGAAGAGGCTGTCACTAAGGTAAGGGCCATTGGGGCCTATTTTATCCAGTTCAGGATGTTCACATATATCAGGATAGCTGGGTCAACCTTGCAACCAAAGAAGTTGCCCAGGTACCCATCTGACTGGATAATCATATTGAAGATGGCTAGGCAGCTCGCGGATGCATACGAGCACATAAAACATAAGAAGAAGCACTGTTGGGACTTTCCCATCTCTTTGGGACCCTATACAGTATAGGACATGAAGGTTTGCAAATCGCTTGCTTTTGAATGGGATGACTGTCCCTTATAGCTTTACAAGACAGTACGAGCCCGCTTTGAGCCTATAGGTACTTATAGCCATATCATCAGAAAATTCTACGTACATGAGCCACATCTGGAAGATCATTGCATAAAATGTATAGATGACCATGAGGTCAAAATCTGATATTACTGTAGAATGAACCTAGCTCTAGAAAAAGAGGTGTTGAAGGTTCCTATTTCCTCAAAGGTATGGGAATGTGATTCAGAGGAGGTCTTAGAAGACATTTACACAAAATATAAAGTGTATGACCGGCCAATCATGAACGCCGAGGTGGACAAAGATGAAAATTATGACATAGATTTCAGGGAAAGGAACATGATAAAGACCACTATATCCTAGATCAAGAAGCCAAACCAGATGAGTCTGATCCCGGTGAAAACATTAATGGATCCCTCCAGGAAAGTAGAGAAATAATGATGAGAGAAGTCAACAGCTCCTAAATATAAGAACGCTCCCCCTCAGAAGCCAAGAATGGTGTATGGTCATGAATGACCAGTTGAATATGGCTCCAATCCTAGGCCTAAGAAAACTAGAATGATGGGCTAGATTGACCCACCAGCGGGGTCGTCACAACCCCAATCAGGAGAAGGCCCATCTACCTTTGGCCAATCTTCCCCCACCGCTGAGAAGAAAACCTATAAGAGGAAGAAGAGTTCCAAATCTCCACAGTTAGAAACTGTACAAGAAGAGCCTGAGGAAGAGGACGCAAGTGATCCCTTAGTCCCAAAGACTAGGTTGTAGAAGAGGAGAGAAAAGGAGACTAATAAGAAACATAAAGAGGATCCCAAAGAATAGGATAATCCTTTGGATGCATTGGGATCGGATGAGTTCATGCTTTCTGATTTTGAAGGACTAGAAGGCTGTTCGGATCAGGGCCAAGATACACACACTGGGGGACCACCGCTCATACAACCCTAGGTAGCCCTCACTCCACCACCGCTCATACAACCCCAGGTAGCCCTCACTGCACTACCATTCATACAACCTCAGGTAGCCCTTACTCCTCCACTGGTCCAGTTCACCAATCCTCCGGTGAATGTTCCTGCTCCACTAATAAGCTTTGATTCTGCTCCAAGGCCTAAAACCCAAGACAGTGGGGTAACTCAGAGTTTAGTAATAGGAATGTAGCTAGAGGGAGTTATGTTTTCCCTCCACCACCCCACATACTTACTCCACCAACTTCCCTAACGACTCCAACACCTCCTCCTACACCAACCCCGCCTCCGTCTACTACCACCATCTCCTCATCTCCCACTCCAATCATACCAACACTTATTCCCTCAACATAAATCCCTCCAACATGTGCCACCCATGTTTTTTAGAGAAGCCATGAGTGCTAAGGACACACCACCTTTCCATACAATGCTGGAGGCCATGACCGGTCTGAAGTCAAAGGTATCAATTTATACTTCCGATGAAGAAGCCTAGGACAAAGAAGAGGATAATGTGGTAACTGAACAAGGAGAGAAAGGAGGAAGGGAAGAAGGAGAAATTGATGTGGATGCTGAAGGGGAAGGAATGAAGGAAGGAGGGAATGAACAAGGAAAAGGGCAAGAAGAGGAATCCGAAAAATAAACAGAGCCAGAAATACAAAGCCTCACTTTGATCCTCCAGGTTACACCATATGAACTTGTAACTACATCTGGTAAACCTACTTGGTTTACCAAGGAGATAAAACCTAGGAGAAGAACCTACACTAGTGAATTGGATGGAGAGGACACAAGTATGACATTGGTGAGACAAACTTTCCACTAGGTAGAAATCAATGCGCCTACAAAGATCATGTCATATGTAACTCAAGACCCTGGGGGTCATTGGAAAGCCTAGATAGCTATCCCTCCCCTGAGCACTTCTCAGATGAAAGTTTCATCAGAAGGTTATACATTCAAGGAGGTAGATTTGGGCGAACCTACAAGAGAAGGGAGCAAAACACTAGCAACTTTAGGGTTGAAGCATGCTCCAAGGTTCATGAATAAAGATGAAGAAACCATTAAAACTTTAACAGACCAAAATGAAGCCTTAAAAGGGTTCATACAAAAGATGTTGGGTCCCATTGACCCAAATTTTTTAGAGGCTTCACTACAGGCCATGCTAGATAAAAGGGCTACACCAGATTTGCCGGCAAGTTTGACTCCCTCTTTTATCCAGGCAATCGCTGATTGGATAAATGACTTCAAACAATTCAGAGAGAAGGCAATCCCATCAATATTTAGGCCATATAGGACCATATTGGTTGAGGTTAATTCACTCATCGACCTGTGGAAGATGATGGGGTATGGATGCAGAGGTAGTTAAGTGGCAAGTGACTCTCCAAGATTTGGAGATAATTTGAAAGCAACGCTTCCAAAAAACACCAGACCCTTATAGATGAAAATTGGGAAGAGGTAATTAAATGGATCAAAGATATAGATACATTCTTCACTGGGGTCAGCCTCAAAATCTACCGAGATGAAAGCCAACAGGCTCTATGTCCCTCCAAGGAAGTGGTCCAACAGTTTAGAGATGTTTTGGCCAAAGTCAATACCAAGGAGGCCTTGCATCAATTGTTCTACATGAAAGAGGTAATACATAGAATGTCACATCATGAAGAAGAGATCATGTTCTTCACTTCTGAATTAACTATCTTCAGAAAGAAGCAAGAACGAAGGGTCACCAAGATAAAAAGGAAGGAGATCAATTTTGAAGAGGTTCAGGAAATAGTGTAGAGGCTTCAGGCAGCTCACCCAGAGGTCTTTCCTGGATAAAGCTCCAAGGTCTAGTTTCTAGATAAGTGGGGGCAAGATTTTCACACTTGGCCAAATTTCTACTAAGGTGGAGTTTTCGGCCTTTTGGCCTCCAAAATTTTGTTTTTTTCGGCCTCCCAAAGCAAGGAGTTTTTCGGCCTTTCAGTCTCCTCAAGTTTTTTTGGCCTTTCGGCCCATGAAAAGTCTAAACTTCTTGGACCTCCAAGTTTGAAGATTTTGAAGAACACCTGAGAAATTTTAAAGGCATTAAAGTTTCAGGGTAGAGGTCGGGGTCTGAAAAACTGGGGGTTTTAGTGAGGTTACTTTTTCAGACACCAGTTAGACTCCAGATCATATCCATGGGCAATTTGACTTCATTTTGGAAAGAATAAAGGTTTCCTATCAGTCCCCACCACCAGAAACAGTTCCAGGTGAAGAATACAAGAAGCATCCACCAAGATCAAGAAGAAGACTCCCAGTTCACAGAAGGAATTCTCTTCCTTTTTCTCTCTCTTCTCTGGCAGATTTTGCCCTCTTTGCATAAGAAAATGGATTGTAAATGGGTTTAAGAATCCATGCAAGTTACATAGTATCACTTAGCATTAGTTCACCTTTAGCAAAGTTCTAGTCTTAGTTTTATTTCTTTAGTTTAGACTCTCTGATGCCCTAACTCTGAAAATCAAAGTTGTAGATCAAAACTCTATATATTGTAATAAAAAAACAATGTAAAGGGCCAAATTTTTAATACACTAAAGATCTACATTGGGTGCTTCAATCATGGTGTGTGAATTACTACTATCTATGTAAATTTATTGAATGTATGTTTGCATTATTCTTTATTTTCAGAGAGCCCTTTGTGTTATTGTGTTTCGAATTCGTGCTACTTTTAGTTGGAGTTTGTTGTCGTATATCTACCTTGCTGTGATGAATGCGTGGAAGAGATCATATTTGGGCTTAATGATAAATCTATCTCATGGGTGTGCACATCTTGCTGGCTTCATGATTTGATAGATTTTGAATATCTTTCACAAGTGAATACGTCTTCTCTCCAAACGCTTGCATCCGTGGAGTAGTGAGTTGTGACTTGGTCTAATTTATGCTTTGTGGGTTGTTCCAAATCTCTCCATCATTCAATTTGAAAGGAAAGGTTTATGGCGGTTTATTTCCTTAGGATTTCACTTTTTCCCACAATTTGCTTTATTTCTCGTTACTCTTCCCTCTTTAAAATGCTGTCATTAATTTTGAAAATTACCATCTTAAAAACACAAAATTGCATTTTATTTACAACACCCAAGCTTGTTAAAATGGAAAATACCAACAAGAAAGAGAATTAACAATATTTTGCAGTTTGCTATCTTGAACATACCAGCAAAGGCCTCCTCATGAAAAATCACATTTATCTTCAACTGAGTAACCAAGCAGGTTGTGACCCGACCCTGGAGAACCTTGGGAATAAATCAGTTATTCTTTCAAGAGAGGAAATCAAATCTTGAGATCCTAGCAAGTTGACTTGTGTTAAAACAATGCTCAACAAGTAAAGTAATAAAACATAAACACATAACACATGAATTTTAACGTGGAAACCCTGTTAAGGGAAAAACCACTGGGACCGGTAACCCAAATTTTCACTCTTATGGAGTGAGCTCTGTTAGGATCCAACCCTGTTGAAGGTTACAAACACACTGTTTGGTGTGACCTTGTTAGAGGATTTAAAAGATAGTTTTTCACCTAGGATCTGGCATCTAATGCTACCATCCTTGATCAAACACTCACTTGGCCTGTCAATAGGTATCGGGTATATCCAATGCTACTTTCATGATCAAAATTTTTGATACTCCTTGGGATGTATCTCAATTGTAAAAGAATTTTAAGTCCTACTCGGTTAAGAGACTTGATGCTTCAATGGTTAAACTAAAACACTAGTGATCTATTCATACATGCAACTCAATTGCAGATTTTTAGATCTATTGTAATTCCATTACCTCTCTGATCAATATAATCAATTCTATACCTTTGCTCCACACTGTTCTACTCTGTGATGTTGTCTCACTATTCATCGGTGTCTGCATAATCTAGCTCTTTCTTTAGCTTGTTGATCAAGACTGAATGAAGACTTTCTTCTCCTTCAGATTTTATTTTGCATCTTTCCTCTTCTCTTTTTCACCTCTCCCACCCATTCTTAATGAATTGGGTTTGTCTCTATATAGACATGATTTACCTTTTCTTGGCTTTCTTGATTCTTGGCGTGATCCACAATTCTCGCCAATAGATTTAAAGAAAACTCTAGTTTTATCTTAAAGAGATCTTCTTGCCAACTGGACAAATCAACTTTAAATTAATTACTTATCTCTGACTTTATCTGGAAGATTAAAACAATTTTAAGTATCCGTTAAGTCTATTTATATCTCTTGACAGCTAAGCATTTTGTTGTTTTCTGAACTCTCTATTCTGTCAGTCAACACTTCATTTAGTCATTGGTGATAATTGATTGTTCCATTGGTGTGACTTCAGCTGTCATCATGATCTCTGTCCTTGTCTTTTCCATCGGGCAACATTGAAATTCTTTCCGTCAGGTTACTCTATGTTTTGCTCATCGGGCAACACTATTACTCTGCTCTTCGGGAATGCTGTGCATTTGCTCATCGGGTAACATTGTAAATTTTCTCTTTAACTACGTCCGTCGGTGTGCACTCCGTCGGTGTATACAATCACTTAGTGAATACTTGACTTATATGCATTACTGATAGCATAGCCTTTGATTCATTGGTTCTTTGAAGTCTTTGGCAATATGACCATACAAATTATATCAAGTTGACATCAATGACAATACAATGCATTAACTGATTTAATGCCTTGCATGATCATCAACTTAACATCTTCAAACATTCAATTAGTTACATGTCATCACCTAAAGACCCTGAAAATATTCAAGAGTCTCAAGCTAAAAGGGTTAGGGATTTTAATTTGCAAATAGAGGCAACGGCCAAGGAGTTTCAAGAAGAATTATATATGGAAGTTAAAAGGGATCATTTGAAAAAATAGGAAATGGCTAATTTGAAAGCCATTCAAAAAGATGTGTTTAATGGTTTATTGATAGATACTGAGATAGAGAAACCAAAACATAATCTCCCTAATATTAATATTGAGTTACCCAGGGATAAGGATAAAATTTTGTGTACTGGGGAAACTTCAAATGCCACCTCAAAAATGAAAACTAGAGATCTCACAGATGAAGAGATTAGGCAAGAAATTGAAGAGATTGAAAATGAATACACTAGACAAGAAATGTTGGTAAGAAAAGCATAGTTTCTTAGGAGAATACAAGACTTAGATGATGTGGTTAAAACAGAGAGTAAAGGACCACAACAAAAGAACATGACAAATTTTAAGGCTCAAGAAGATCCTAAACCTGTGATGGATTTTCTAATCAGACAAGAGGGTGTTGCTATACCAAGACAAAGTGAAAGTATCAATGTTCTCCCTATTGAGCCTTTAATACCTTTACAAGTACTACATATATCTATTCCCCTAGTTTCAATTACTTTATCAAGACCTCAACCAATAAATTCTATGCAAGATCAGATGTACCAACAAATGAAATACATCAGCAAAAATAGTACCAGCAACTGTTGCAACAATTCATGAATTTACCAAACCAGCTATTGAATCCTCAACCTGCCCCTATGCAACAAAATTTGCATCCTAATGCACAATTTGTTATCCCACATCAGAATAATGTAAATTTCCAAAATTGTGGAAATAACCCTTTCTTAAGACCACATATCCATTTGAATACATATAGACAAATTGATTTCACTAGAATCCTGGATTATCCTAATAATATAGATAATGATTTAAGGTCTGAGATTCCTAAGTTTTCTAAAAATGGAGGTGTGTTTGGTGAAGATCATATCATGGATTTCAAAAATGTGTTAGACAACTTTGAGGTTAAACATGAGGATGTAATAATGAAGTTATTTATGTAGTCATTTCTTGAAGATGCCAGAGAATGATATAAAGGCCTGTCAGATGGTTATATTGGGAATTGGCAGGAATTTCAGAGAGTTTTCAAGGAAAACTATGGGGATCATATACAAATTATAAGTTCAAATTGGGAGAAATAAAAACAATACAAAAGCATCCAAATGAAATCATTTTAAATTTTAACACTAGATTTGTTAAGGTGTTAAATAAAATTCCCCATCATTTGAGAGATAATGATGCAATGTGTTTGGTGTTCTATCTTAATGCTTTTGATCCCAAGTTCAGATATGAGTTGAGGTCTAGGGATGCAGGAACTCTTGTAGATGCTTTTAAAGAAACCCTTAATATTAAAAGAAATAGAAAAGCTACATGGAAGATAGGAAAAAGAGATGATATTAGAATATTGCAAAATCATAGAGGACCTCAAAGCAAAACTCCTATAGAGGAGGATAAAATTGATAAGTCATTGGGCATTGTTAAGGATTTAAGTTATAAGGTTGCTAGAAATGAGAAAGGGTTATCACATGATAGGCATAATACTTTTTAGAAAAATGACATGCCTCTAAGATTGTAGGATATGCCTTATCACATAGATTGGAAAGATGGTAAACCTGTCCAAGATAAATAAAAAAAGGAAGATAATAGAGATACCCTTGACCCCTTGAAAAGAAATATAACAAATAACATGGAGGATACACCATCGTGTGTACCTTTTAATATGCCTCACTCTTGTTTTCAGTGTGCAGTCACACAATCTTTGATTAAATATGATGAATATAATGAAGGTTAGGATCAATAGAATAAAGAGGGTAAGAGTATCAATATGTGCAGGACAAATTATGTGGGGTTTGTTCCAAGCAATAGTGTAGTGATTAAAAGTAATTCTTATGATGATGAAGAAGATAGTTATGATGGTAAAGACTTTCAATTTAGAAAACCTTATGATGAAGAGGTGAGGTATCTTACTATTACAGTTGTGGCACAAGCAAGGATCACATACAATTTAAGGAATAGAAATATTGAGCAAGATCAGTATAATTTTTCTACTTCGACTATGAAAGAAGGTGTCCCAAAACAAATCGCCAATGCTTGAAAGGGTGATTCTAATTTAAATTATTCAAAAGCTAATAAAATGGACTTTGAAGAACCCACTAAGCCCGAAGAAAATTATGCTAATGACAGGCCTTCTAAGGTAAACAATGAATAGAATAAGTCAGAAAAAAGTAAGTCTACATCTTCTAGTACAGTTAATGTTACTACTTTTGATATGAAACAAGCATTGACACAAATGAAGGTTTTAGTATCTATAGTAGAAATGATGAAGATAAAAGAACATAGAGAAGCAAAACTTGCTTTGTTTTATGATATTATGAATACATCAATAAGTAATATTGATAATGTAGAACCTAAAAATAATGGTGGATGTAAAACCCCAAAGTTTTATATGGGGAACACAATTACTCAGGAACCTTCATAGGTAGATCCATTCTATGTGACACTTTATGTAAATAATAGGTTGATCAGAAATTGTATGATTGATTTAGGGGTTGGTGCTAACGTTATGCCATATGATGTTATGAGAAGTTTGGGCATGAAGGTCGATACCTCATATGTATCATGCTATGCAATGGATAATAGGGAAGTCCCTATTGTAGGAGCAGTGATGGATGTTGAGGTAAAGATTGATGCATTCCCTGAGGTAAAATATAGAATGGATTTAATTGTTATTGATATTCAGCCTCATTATGGAATGTTGTTATCAAGAAAATGGGCGGCTGTAGTTGGAGGTAATGTATAGTTGGATTTATCTTATGCTACTATTATCATTAATGGTATTAAGGTGAAATTGTATAGGGATCCTAGAGCCCTTGTTGTGGTGGAAAAAATAGATCCTAATCAAATGAATCATTTTCTTGATATTACCTAGATAACTTTAGAGTGCATTAGGTGGATCCTTTGTTAAAAATTATTGAACCTATTCTCAAGGAATTTCAGTTGCAACATGATGGTTTGTGGAAATTTTATTTGACGGTGCATTCTCTAAAGAAGGATCAAGAGCAGACATTTTATTTATTTCTCCATTAGGTATCATATTCAAATACTCCTTTTTTCTTGCTTTTGAATGCACAAACAATACTGCTGAGTATGAGGCACTCATGTTAGGGCTAGAAGTGGCTATGAAACATAAGATTAAAATGATAAAGGTTTTTGTGGATTCAGAGTTAGTTGTTTCACATGTCAGATATTTATATGCTTCCAAAAATAAAAGTTTGAAGCAATACAAGCATGCATTATGGGACAAAATAGAGTTTTTTGATGCATTTTAGATCGACTGGGTAGAAATGTCAAGGAATATTATGGCTGATTTTCTAGCAAATGTTGATTTGGAATAAAATGATCTAACTTTTACTAGAGTTTCCCTAATAGAGACAAAATCCAGGCCTTCTATCCCTGATAATATTTTAATTGGCAAGTGTTTGAAGATGATAATGGTATTCTAAAATTAATTCAATGTGTTGATTATTATGAGGGTCATAAAATTGATTGTAATGCATTGATGAAAGTAGTGGATGGGAAATAAATGATACCTAGCAGTGAAACTATTCAGTTAACTACAAATAAAATTCCATAGGGTCCGATAGAGTTATACGGTATCTTTGATGATAATGACAATACTTGCACCATAAATCCTCTATCAAGTTAGAAGATTTAGAATAAATCAACTTAGGTTATGAGTTTGCTCCTAAAATTGTATACTTGGGAAAGAAGTTGGCTCCTCATATTAGAACAAATTTGATAAATCTATTGAAAAAATATAAGCATGTTTTTTCTTGGTTTTATGAGGATTTGAAAGCATATAGGGAGGATTTGTTTCAACATGAGATCCCTTTGAAACCTGATGCCAAGCCTTTTAGAAAAAATAAGAGACTCATTAATCCAACTTTAGCCCCAAAGATACAGCAAGAGTTGATGGAACTTAGAGAGGCTGAAATCATTAAACCTATTAGGTATTCCTCTTGGGTTTCCAACTTAGTGTTGGTAAGGAAAAAGAATGTGGATATCAGAGTGTGTGTGGATTTTAGGAATTTGAATGTCACATCTTTCAAAGATAATTATTATTTCCCTAAAATGGAAGCAATGTTGCAGAAGGTAAGTGGTTGTGAGTTACTGTCTATGATGGATGGTTTCTCTGGATACAACTAGGTAAAGGTAAAAGACTTTGAACAGTACAATACAACTTTTGCAACTCCATGGGGAACATATGTATATGGTTGGATGCCATTTGGTTTAATTAATGCAGGTGCTACATTCCAGAGGGTAATGGATGTAGCTTTTAAGTAATTTATTGATGTTATCATGGTAGTTTATCAGGATGATATAACTGCTTATTCTAAAGATGTAGGGGACCATTGTAAACACTTAGAAAAATATTTTGTAAAGCTTTGGACCATGGTGTTTCATTGACTCCTAATAAATGTCAGTTTGCAGTTATTGAAGGGAGATTGCTTGGACATATTGTATCTAGAGAAGCAGTTAGAATTGATCCTGAAAGGGTTGATGCTATTGATAAGGTTCCATTTCCCATAAATTTCAAAGGAGTAAAATCATTCTTGGAATAAGATTAACTTTGTCAGAAGATTTATTGCTCACTTTGCTAAGATTATAAAGCCTATTGTAAAAATGCTGAAGAAATATGTTAAAATTGAATGGGACAATGAGGCTACTAAGGAGGAATTTGTGAGGATTAAAAAGGCCATTCAAAAGGCACCATTTTTTAAATCCCTTGATTATAAACAACCATTCTAGTTGTTTTATTTTTCTTCTTTTCATACTAAAGCATCAGTTCTTTTGCAGAAGAACAGTGAAGGGTATGAACATCCTATTGCATTTTTCAGTAAGTCATTGCAGGCTGTGGAATTGAAGTATGAAATAATAGAAAATCAAGCTTATGATTTGATAAAGGCTATGAAATATTTCAGGCCATGCCTAGTAAATGGAAGTGGGGTAGCTTATGTTTTAGGTGCTACTGTGAAGGATATTTTTTCTTAGTTAGAGGTTACTAGACGAAGGTGTAGATGGGTCAATCATATTCAAGAATTTAATTTGGAGATCCAAATCACAAAATTGGTAAGAGGCTTATGGTTAGAAAAGCTAATGGAAGATGCCAACCTTGAAGCTATTCAGGTAAATAATTTCCAGGTTGATAATAAGAAAAGCATTGAAAAACAACCCTGCTACATTAATATTGTTTACTTTCTGAAAAACATGAAATGTCTAGAGATAATGACAGATAATCAAAGGACTTTGAAATTTTAGGCATAGAGTTATGTATTAATTCACGGTGATTTTTATTAGAAAAATAGAGACGATGTTCTTCTATTTTGTTTAGATAAAGTTCAAGTTGATAAGGTTTTAAAAGATTTGCATAATGGAGTGTGTGGAGGTCATATTCAGAAAATACTACAACCCATAAGATCATTAGGGTTGGGTATTATTGGCCTAGCATATTTATAGATATACACCATTATGTAGCCAAGTGTGAACTTTGTCAGAAGTTTTCTGGAAATTTGAAATATGATTGAGCGTTGCCTTTAAACCTAGTTCAAGTTGAGGGGTTGTTCTGCCAATGGGGGATGGATTTTATTGGGGAGATAAGTGAAAAATCTAGTGGTGGTCACAGATGGATTCTTGTGGCTACAGATTATTTTAGAAGATGGATGGAGACCATACCAACCAAACAAGCTACAAGCAAGGTGGTCATGACTTTTCTCATGAATAATATTCTTACAAGGTTTGGAGTTCCCATCAAACTGGTTATGGACAATGTTGTGTGTTTTAGGTTAGGGGAGTTCAAGGATTTTTGTGCCAAATATGGAATAAATATTAGTTACTCTTCGCCTTACCATCCCAAGGGAAATAGACAAGCTGAGTCCAGTAATAAAAGCCTAATGAAGATCATTAAAAGGACTTTGGAGAAGAATACAAAATATTTGGATTCAAAGATAAAGTTAGCATTATGGGCTGATAGAGTGACAATAAAGAAAGGAATTGGGGTATCTCCATTTCTGTTAGTATACAAAACACATACTAGATTGTGTTTGGATAACTTATTACCTTATACAAATTCATCCAGGAGGGATAAATTGATATCTCTAAACCAATAGAGGATAGGATTATGAATCTTCTAGAGTTGGATGAAAAAAGAATTGAGGCTCAGAAAACCAATATCAAATTGCAACAACAGATGAAATATTTGTTTAATAAAACAGTCATTGATAGGAAATTTCAAGTGAGTGATATGGTGCTCATGTGGAATGTAAGGGTTCAGGATAAAGGTAAACATGGGAAGTTTGAATCACTATGGTTGTGCCCTTATATTATTTTTGAATGTCATGGGATGCATTCATATTTGTTACAGAGCATGAATGGTGAAATTCAGGAATTGTTAGTGCATGGACAATTCCTGAAGTCTTTCTTTGCGTAAAAGGAAAAATTCATAATCCGTGCACAGTAGTTTTTATTTCTGTATATATGTAGGGTGTGTTTTTTTTGTTCATTTGTATGTTTTAGTTTGGTCTACTTCTCCAAAGATCTGAAATTTTGTCATGCCCACAAGGGGCATGCGTCACTCTCAAGATCTTGAGATTACCATGTTGAAATTTTTTGAAGGTATGGTTTTTCCCTTTGAGAATTGTTTAAAAGGCCTTGTTTTGACTTTGAATTAAAAGTTCATTCTTAAATTAAGTCTCTAAATGTCAGGGTTTTCAAGACTTGGAGGCCCGTCGAAAATTCAGGATCTAGATACGACCAGGAATGGAAGCATAGTAAGGGAATTCCTGAAATTCTGAAGAATCGTCGAAAAATGGAGGGAGGAAATAAAATTCATAAAATACTGAAGAATCATTGGAAAATGGAAGGAGGAAGTAAAATTCCTGAAATTCAAAATTGTCAACATAGATTTGAGTGGGTGAATGTGTGCACATTTGCATGGGCAAGTAATAAAGTATTATCTCATCTTTCAGAAAAGGGAGAGGGGTCATATATTTTTGAATCAGTTAGTCAATCTGAGAAATTGAAGAGTTTAATTTGGCCAGGGAAAAGAGAAGTTGGCAGGTGGGGAAATGTTCCTAAAGGGAAAGAAAGCCCAAACAAAATGATTGCTGATGTTTTTGTCAAGGTTTCTTGATGACTATGATGATAGGGTATTTGTGATGAGTCAGAAAGAGATGAATTTCATTTGTAAGTATATTAAGTTTGTTGTCAAAAGCTGTGGATAACTTATACTTTGGAAAATATTAACTGATCTAAACATCTGAAGGAGTGTTAGACTCGTGTACCTGTTTCCAGTTTCTACTCAAGATTGTTGTTGTTGCCGCATCTTTTTGGATTTGAAGTTATCTTTTTCTTGATCTTTTAGTTTTTTCCTCAAGTGATCCAAAGCTTGTTGCATTCCTTAGTCTATAAAAGGAATTCTAGGATCACTTGAGAGGGGTTCCCAATGTCCTATGTTATGTCAGTCTAGTTAACTAAAATATAATACATTTGAAGTTATGCATTCTTTGAGAAGCATGTATGGTGTTTGATGCTAAATTAGCAAATAAAGTTTGATGATATGTCTTTGTATTGAATTGAACTCTTTATGAATTAAATACAAATTAAGGATTGGTCACAATTTGTCTCTCTGAGTTATCATAAATGAGTTTGTTATCTACTGCTATCTTTCAAGGAAATAATTAAACATGCTGAGATAATTTTAACTATGAGAGTTTATCAGTTGTTACAAATTTGATAATAATTGTCCATAGAAATAAGAAGTTATATGTAAGGAATATTTTATTCATATTATATGTTGAGTGGTTAGTGAAGTTTTCTATCAAATATTTTCTCCTTTTTTGTGACTCTATAACCTAACATGGATTAGGCACTGTGTTGGCATGCCTGCTTCCCTCGTGGGATTCGTGACATGGTTTAACAACCTCCTGTATCTTCTATAAGTCTAGTGGTTGTATTGAGCATTGATAGGTTGATCTTTTGGTGCAACGAAAACCACTACTTGTAACAAGTGGTATCAAATCTTTGTCATAGGTTCAAATCATGTAGGCCATAGTGAGTGATGCTAGGAGGGGGATTGCTAGCAGTGGGTCAACATCCCTCGCGAGATTCATGACATGGTTTAACAACCTTATGTGTCTTCTATAAGTCTAGTGGTTGTATCAGGCATTGATAGGTCAATATTTTGTTGTAACAACAACTACTACTTGTAACACATTGGTCATATATGACACATAAAAAGTATGGTGAAACAAATTCAAAATATAAAATTGTCATGTCCTTTATTTTTTCAAATAAATTATTGAGGTATATCTTAAGTATCATGTTATCATTTGCTGAGGAAGTTTTATGAGTATTATTTGAGAAAGTAGATGAATTAAAGGTATACCCACCTAAGTCTAATGGAGCTTGAAGTGTAGAAGGTCCAGTGACCTTGTTATTGTTGAGATTTTCTTGTTTTTATTTGTGGATGAAGTAACGATTGATTTTATTATGTTCCTTGATAGTCATGATGAATATTAATGATCTTTTAGAATCAAGGGTAGCAGGAAAAAAACACCAACATGTTCATCATCATCATCATCATCATCATCATCATCATCATCATCATCATCTTGAACAAAGCTAAAGAGACATAAGGGATTAATACTTGTTGCATTTATAGATTCTAATTTAGAGAGGTGGATACTTGATTTTGGAGTCTGACATCATATAGATTCATCATAGATAATGTTCTCTTCATTTGAGTCTTGTTCATCACTACACATCCTGGTGGATAAGAATACACATGCGTGTTTGTGGGAAGCGATCAATTGACATGGATGATAGAGCATTCAATGATGTTTTATGTGTGTCTTCATTGTTAGCCAATATCCTTTCTACCTATTAAATCATGCATGGTAGAGAAGGAAAGAGTGTTGATTTCACACCAGATTTTGTCATTATTTGATATTTGAATAAGAAAGAAATAGTTGTAGTTGCTAAGATCGATCACTAATCTCAAGTTTACTCTTGACATTTGCTCCTATTGTTCCTTTACCTAATGTAAACATTGTGGTATCTAACTTGAGAACTTTTGAGGAAATTCAATATGGTTCATTTGAATCTTGGAGTTCTCTCATCTATTGAGGTTCTAGAGGCATGTACTTTTTTTTAGTAAACCAGTCTATAATTTTCATAGTGTAGGAAAATATTTTAACTGGTTCACACACGAACAAACATATGATTTTCAGGATGTTCCCACTTCAAAAAATCATAAAAAAAAAAATACTCAACAAAAAATTACAAACAAATAAACAACTTCTACCTCTCACTTTTAACTATATTTATACAAAAGGATTTTTGAAAATAATAAATCTAACTATGAATTTTTTGATGCGCACGCCAGACACTATGTTATATTCTTCTAAAAAAGTTTGGAATAGTTTTTTGTGTGCATAGGATTTGACCCTCTTAATCTTATCCATGTTTTTAAAACTTTAGTATTTTAGAACCTATATCTAGAGTACTACAATTTTTGTCTTTTCACATCTTCTAATTTTGAGTGCATCACTCTCAAATTTCTCTCCCAAGTTCATGTTTAACTGATTTCAAAAAAAGTGGCCACTTATACCCCATTTTGGCACACCATCTTGGTGCACTTACCCCCAATGACTGCCAATCTTACACATAAAAGAAAGACCATCAGAGCAATCTTATTTGTTAATTCTACTAGCAGTTTAGTTTTGCTATTTTATATTATTTGGTATCCCTAAATCCTACCAACTCGCACAGTGGATGGAAATTTGTTCTGTACTCTCACCCAACTCTTTTTCGATTTCACCATAGGTGATGTCACATGCTTCCCACACATAAATGCACTCATAAATGTCCGTCTCCATGCTATCTTATCAATTTCGGCTGCCTATCCTAGATCTTCCCATATTAAAGGAGACTATGGACTCAATCTACAAATATGTAGTGCATGATCGAGAAATAATTTTCTCCTCAATCCATCACTAAGACAGGATCTTTGAACGCCATCAATACTTTTTTCTCATGCTATTTATTACTTCCATCCTTCCCACCTATGATGACTTCTTGTGGATTGCTCAACATCAACAAAAGAATAAAAGTACATTGTTGCCCCTTCTCAGATTCACCAAAATGTCCTACTATTGACCCCTTATTGTAATGACTACTTCAATAACCTACTCTAGATCAAGATCAATTCAAATGTTTTGAATACTTATTCTTACAAATGCTTGGTTGATTGTTCCTATAGACAAAAAAAGACAATCAGAACAAAAAGAGTGCAACCTTCTAAGAAATGAAAACTGATATTTTTTCCTTTCATTTATAGTGATATCTAGGAAATTTCAAAATTTATAGGAACTATTTTTTTTAATAAAATACATCTTTGTTGATTGGAATTATTAATAATTAGAAATTAGTATAATTAATAAAAACATTTGAAACAAAATATCAACACCTCAAGCTAGTTTTGTGCATCGCCCTAGGGTATGTGCACCAAGTTGTGAGTCAAAAATGTGGACACATGTTTAAAAAAAATTCAAATTTCATATACCCGATTCGGTTATTGAAAATTCAAAATTGTTCTAGGCTCGCTAACCAAGCCTAGAAAATATTATTAAAAAGTTCAATATGTCTCAGAACCCGATCAGGTTCTGAGATGTTTCTAATAACCCGAACGGGTTATTAGAAACATAATATATTTTGGATAGCCCATGGCTTAGGACATTTCTAACACCTAAACCACGGAGCAGCAGAGTGAAGGAGTGCAAAAAGCATCAAAACCCAATCGCGCTTTGAAGAAAACAACATTTCTTCTACAATCTCGACATTTTCAAGTAATGGCGCTCCGTAACAAAGGTATGTTTTATTGTTTTTTTTTTAATTTTTTAATCAAATTAGGTTATGATATTGATTTTTTGTTTTCTTTTATAAATTTCATATCAGATTCATCAAACAACCCAAGAAGAGGAAAAAGAAATGAAAGAACACCCCCGTAAACCCTCCTCAAAATTCTCCTCATCCAAAACTATCACCACCCGTAGACCCTCCACATGTGCCATTAGGTCATGTAAATGCAACACAATAGGACCTTGTGCAACACCTTGACCAAAATAGTGCACAAATTAATATATTAAGCAATAGGTTGAAGGCTTCCGGTCTTCAACACCACTCTACCCTCGCCACTAAATTAGAAAAAATTTCCAATAATGCAAATGAGGTGTCTCAAGAGGTGACAAAATGGGGTTCATGGAGGGATAGATGTCGTACATATTATGCTAATGATTTATCACATAAGGATGTGAAAAGAAAGGCCATACAAAAATGTGACATATGTTCCCTTTTTACTGATCCTAATACTAGCACCTCCCTATAAGATAATACAAAATAGTTTCCTATACATTGGTGTGCTTGTAGGGGGATGAAATTATCTTTTTGGGATAGGTGGTACATGGTATTTGGCCAACCACCTTGTTATAATAATTAGGTGCCTTTATATTTTTTGAGGAAGCTATACTGTGAGTTTATCCTTGGCGAGAAGTCAAATTACTTTGACTTTCGTGAGTTCCAGGGTAGAGGGAGAGGCTCTGCGCAGGATAAAACTGGGGCACCTAGGATTACCCAACCACAAGAGAGGAGTTGTACTATGAGAAAACCCCTCATTCATGTTGTGGTCCCAGTAGTGGTGAAGGAGTCTATGGATATATAGACTCTTCATGTAGCTACATCATTGACTGATGTCATTATCCAGCATGGCACTCAGTTAGCTAGAGGAGAGGATGGATCAGTGCCTGCGCCACCTCCATCTTCATTATATGCGCTATTAGGATCATCTCATCCCATGCCATCTCCATCGTCATCAGATGCACCATTAGGATCATCTCATCCTGTGCTAGCTCCATTATCATCAGATACAGTTGTAGGGCCAACCCAGTCCATTGAGCATATTTGCATTAGTTGTAATGGTATATGTGATGGGGTAGATAGTCATGCGAGTGCAGATAGTTTGACATCCCATTCATGTGTACATTTCAGGAGAAGATGTTAGGAATCCACTAGTAAGGATATGGCCCTCACAGATGATCTAATGAAAAAGGTGTTTGGTAGAGAGCCGACATAGGTTTGTTTAAATTTGTGTTTTGACATGTTATTTTAATTAATTACCTAAATCTATTAAAATTAAATAAATTTTTATGTATAGAAGAATCTAAATTGATACATGAATAATATGCATTGCAGGGTGCAGCTGGTGGTACGAGCACCAAGGAGTGCTCATTCTAGTAGATGTGGACGGGTAGCTCAAACACCTGAGGTAATGTTTTATAAATATTCATAAAATAGAATAATACGTTGTTTTCAAAATATCATATCTTAATAATTTGCATGGTGGTAACTTAGCTAGATTATCAACTTTTGACAATTTTACATTATTCTTGTATCTTTGTTGCAACTATTACATTTCTGACTTCTACTACATCATTTTAATATCACAATTACCTTGTTACACCATATGTGAGCATTACATCAATATTTAACACCTTTTAATCCATGAACCCCCAAATTGACCTTTTAGACCAATTTTGCCAAAAAGGCCTTATATAGCATCCCAAATTACATAAAGTGACTCTTAGGCCATGTAAACATGTGAAATAGATTTTATTGATCTCATTACATCCAAAAATTAACTTTGATGGTCTTTTTTTAGTCTTCCCCTTCTAGGGTCTTCTAGGTGACCCTATCTTCCTTCTTGCTCCCTTGGTGCTCTACAACATATTGTATTGTTGATTTAATGTATTGGTGTATTAGTGTATGTTTGTTTGCTATTTCTTTATGGTCAAAGAATTTTTTCTAATGTAATTCAACTCAAGGAATTCATAAAAGGATGGTAATCCCTCAAGGAATTAGGTTGAACACAAAGGCTTCAACAGAGATCCCTAGATTTTGGTAACCTAGACATCATACTTTTGAACAAGTTCACTTCCTTGTCCAACCATCATGACTCAAAATGATTTGAACTCTCGCCCTCCATCCTTGGACTCAATTAAACCAATGCTAGACTCATACATAGACTCATACCCCAACCAATCACTTATTGACTTCTGAATCAACCTTGAACATCATCTGGAACATCCAAACATTATTATTTTACTCTTATTTCTTATTCAAAATCATGAATACAATCTCTAATTATTCAGTGATTGTGAATGTCCTCAATCCTTCAATACACCTCCATGGCCTTCTAAAGACTCCCAATAATAAATTCTAAGACACCCCAAGAACCCCTCAACTTATCACAAGGTCCTTATCCTATCGCTCAAAGTACATTCACTTACTAGTTCAGTAAACTCTACTCTCTGGCATTTCACTGTCATACTAGGACAATCCCCATATACTAGTCTATATCTTCACCATAGACAAGAACCCCTCTACACCCTAGGTTTATAAGCACCCCAAATATTTTCATCACTTCCCATACCACCTACTCTAAACCTAAAAGTACTCCAAATCCCCCCATGATAAGGGTAAACACACTAAAACATACTCACTGTCAGACTACAACAGTCCTATTACCTGCTACAAAAGTGGTCCTAACCTTTGACCTCCACGAATACAACCCGGACCATCCTTCTCTAACTGTGACTACAAATTTGTTAAAGAATAGTCTTGTGTGTGAAAGAAGAGAAATTTTTTATATTGTAATAATGGTTCGTAAAATTTGTTTATAAACTTGTGATAATAGAGTTGTGGAGCATAAGCATTTGTGGAATTCAAGTGAATCATAATCTTGATTGTAAACTATTTCTTATATTTATTTGGTATTTTATAGGGCTTGTTAGGGGCTCAGATTTATGAGGTTGATGATGTCACCCTTTTTGCCATTGACTTTAGCTTACAGAGCTATGTGGTATCATAGTTTTCACACCTCTTGTTTATAGTTTTAATTGAACCCATGTGGTATAATATTATTTCTCTTATGTTAATTTTGTTTTTGTTAGTTTGCCCCATCAAGATTGAGGTCATTACAAAAGAGGAAGAAACCACCAGGACACTAAAACAAAAAAAGGTAATTAAGTCCAATTTAAGTATATTTGGTTAAATGTATTATGAACATTTCAATGTAGTCTATATTGATGAATGCACTTGACTTGTTTATTGTATACATGTAGAATCAATTGGGTTTCACTGAACTAATGAATGCACCAGACACTATTGATGTTCAGGAGAGGGAGGAGGTAACATGTTTTCATATTTACTTTCAATCACATTCTTGTTTGTTCAAAATATCTTAGAAATCACGTTCCTCTATTAGTATATCAATTTCTATGACTTTTCATACAAAAATTGGTCATAGCTACCTCAGATGAGGTGAATCCTCGTATGAGTATAGTAGAGCCATATGAGATTATGGTATGTATTTTCTCTATATACATGTTAAACATTTTTGTTTAGATATGAGTACATGCATTTATAGTTTTATAACTTGATTGTCAATAACTTTGGGTTACTAACTTGCATGTGAATTCTCATTTACCTATTACAGCTCCGTTCTCCACTTCCTAGGGATCCCTTGCCTAGCACAAGAGATCTAGCTGAGGCTTAGGTATGCATTTGTATTATCTAGTGTATACTTTTTTGCATTATCTAGTATTTCTCAACTATAACATCTTTTCTATTTTACCATACAGGAAAAGGTCTGAACTGATTCATCAATGGTTTTGGCTCCCTCTAGCACAGGAGTTCCAACTCATGTTGTGGTATGCATTTTCTTTTTAGTCCATGGATTTATTTTTATTTTTTAGTATTTATTATTTATAACATGTATTTTTTATTATTTATTTTTCCTGCTATAGGACCCTTAAGGAGTGCCTATCGTTCCTCTACCTCACCATTTTTCTAGGAGTCCCCCTCACCCACGACGGAGCCCTTTTCATTAATCATTCAGCCCAAACATACGAGAAAGAGATGAGGTAATCAATAATTCAATTGTCAAAAAATTACAGCCCAATATTTTTTTTTTGATATTATTTGAGATAAGATATATGGCTTAGCATAAATGAATTGTTCTTGTGCAGAGACTTGGTGACCTAAGTGTTGCTATGAAAAAGCTCAATTTTTGATGATCCACCATAGTCATAGATATATCAAGACATTGTATAGATCTATTTGTGGTCATTGAATGACCAAATCTTGTGTGTGTATATGTGTGTGTGTGTGTGTGTGTGTGTGTGTGTGTGTGTGACATTTGTTCATTATATATATTGACCTGGACATAGTTGATGTCACTTTTTTTAACTCTATTATGGATTTGGCATGTATGCCATGTATTGATATGTACGCTATTATTGTTTATTTTTTTATATATGAAACATCAAATTTGATCCTTGAATTTGTTGGTTGGATGTCTATGCCTTAAGTGTATTCTTGTTTCACATGACTTGTGTATATGCATGTGTGTTTCTATAAATTAATGTACTTGTGTGTACTTCATGTATATGATTCATAATCTAAATTCATGTGTATGAACTACATGAATGACTTAAGTGAATTTATGTCTATGCTTCACAATGTATGTACTGCATGTTTTCTCCAAGACATAAGCAGTTTTATGTGTACACTTTTCGTGTTACATATGTTCACGTGTATACTTTATGATTTAAGTCAATTAATGATTGATGTGCTACATTGTATTTACGTGTATCTTTCATGGTCTATATGTATGCACTCCATGACTTGAGTGAATTTATGTTTTTTTTTGTAATTTTTTTGTGAGTGAAATACAAAGTATGAGAGTTTGGTTTTTATTCTTGGACAATGGATGTAGGGATGTTTTATGCAATTTTGAGCCCCTTGAGTAACTTCAAACATATAATGTTTCTTGGGTACACCTGGGAAGTTATAGGGGGTTTTTGGTGCAAGGAACCCAAGCAACACTAGGCATGGATAAGAGTATTCATGGGTTCATCTTCACATATTTGTAATCATGGTTAGATCCTAGAGATCAACCATTCATTTTGATTAGCTTGGTCTCATTGTAAAGTCAACCCATCTAAGGTGTCTTTATAAAAATATGTTGATTAGACTCATGACCTATGATAAGATAAGTAGGTTTGATGTTTTTGGTCTAATAAAGGTCCTACTATAGGAGCTAAGGGTCTTCTAAGTCCATAGGTCTAGAGGTCCTAATAACAACATTGTTAAAAGTTGCACAAATATTGTCGAGCAACTTTTTCATTATTGTTGTTTCAAACTATTCATCGTGGGATCAAATTGTCAGCTCCATCAGCTCTAGGGTGCTCATAAACACTTGGGGAGACCTTTTTTCTCTTGTGAAGCATCAAGAACATTCTGGTGCAAGTCAAACCCAAGTGTTTCGAAGGTGCACTAAGCCAAATTGGGAAGAAAGTTTTAGAGAGCCATACCTCAGACCTCGTAAGAGATATTAGTGATATGTGAAGTGCACAAGGACCATCTTAGGAAGGCATACAAGCACATAGCTTAGTTCTGGGAGATTCCACTCGAAATCCATTTGATGATCCGATCTCGGTTGGTTCAAAAAGTTGCATTGTTGCTTAGTTGAAAGTTGCTTAATGGTGCATCTTTCAAACCATTCATTATGGGAACAAACCATCAGCTCCATTAGCTCCAATTGGTTGGGTAAATGCTAGGGAAGACCTTTTTTATCTTATGAAGCATTAAGAGCATTTTGGCACAAGTCGAACCGAAGTGTTCCCAAGGTGCACTAAGCCAAATTGGGCAGCAATTTTTGGAGAGCCATATCTCTGACCTTGTGAGAGATAGAAGAGATCTATAAAGTGAACAAGGACCTTCTTGGGAAGGTCTAAAAGCACATATCTTAGTTTTGGGAGATTCTACTCAGATTCCATTTGGCGACCCTATCTCGGTTGGTGCAAAAAGTTGCATTGTTGCTCAGTTGAAAGTTGTTCAATGGTGCATCTTTCAAACTGTTCATCGTGGGACCAAAAAATCAGCTCCATCAGCTCTAGTTGGCCGGTTAAAAACTAGGAGAGACCTTTTTTTTCTTGCGAAGAATCAAGAACATTCTAGCACAAGTCAGACCAAAGTGTTCCCAAGGTGCACTAAGCCAAATTGGGCAACAATTTTTGGAGAGCCATATCTCAGACCTTCTAAGAGATATCAGAGATTTGTGAAGTGCAAAAGGACTATCTTGGGAAGGCCTACAAGAACATAGCTCTATTTTGGGAGAGTCCAATCAAATTCTATTTGGCGACCCGATCTTGGTTGGTGAAAATAGTTGCATTGTTGCTCAGTTGAAAGTTGCTCAATAGTGCATCTTTCAAACTATTTGTCATGGAACCAAACCGTCAGCTCCATCAGCTCCTGTTGGCTGGGTAAACATTAGGGGAGATATTTTTTTTCTTGCGAAGCATCAAAAATGTTGATAGGGCATATTAATTCCATACTTTAGAATCCCGAGGACAACTTTTGCTAGGATCTTTTCCTTGTTTTCATCATGCTTTTCCAGATACTTTTACTTATATTTACTGTTATATGGCATGCTACCACCAAACCTATTTTGTGATTGGAAACACTTAAAAATGCTACGCTTGGATGAAGATGCTAGATTACTTATTCTGGAATTATAGTTATATCTTTTTGGAATAAAGTTTTTGTTTAAACATGAATGATGAATGTGTATCTTGATGTACGTTATCATAAATGTCTCTAGCATCTGGAATGCAGAGCACCAAATTAGTAATCGTTACCTTGGCAAAGTAAAATGCGGCCATGATCTGGACGCTCGACCTGGTCTTGCAGCAGGTGCACATAGAGAAAGCTCAGGCGCAATGCAGATGGATTCGAGATGATCAAGGTGGAAGCGGATGAGAAAAGACCCAAGAATCATAATAAATTCTTTGAGGAAATCTAGGAAAGAGTGGGAAGTTGGATTTGTTGTCAAAAGCATTTCTTTCCTCTTTCATGGACCTATTGAATCTCCAATTTTTTTAGTTTCGATCCTTTCATGTTTGATAGGGTTGTAATAAAAGCTCCACTTATCTTGATGGCATGACTAGATAGTAGTTAGATGTTTTTATTTCTTTAAATAAAGCCCCGCTCTTGCATGAGAAGGAGGGCGTTATCAATATAGTTTACATTATGTTGCTTTACAGTTGAATTTGTAACACGTTTTGATCAATGGTGAATGAAGTTTTAAATCTACAGTTCAGTATCATTAAGGTTGGATACTCACTCAAGGGGGCCCACTTGGTGAGGAATCTATGTAAACTAGATAGGATCATTTGCATATAGTTTCAGTTTCCTATATCTTAGTTTTATAATTCTGGTGTTAGCATAGTTCTTGCAGCCAAAAGCCGCAGGACAGTTTAGTACTTCCTGCAGCCAAAGAGGCAGAACTATTGAAGCATTATGATTATGTTTTCAAGACTTTTCAAGTTATAGTGTTCTTTCAAGAGCTTCCACTTCTGCATTTCCTTTCCATCATTCTCTACAGCTTCATAATAGTTTTCTTTCAAAAACAATTTACTTCCTGCAGCTTTAGAATAGTTTCCTTTCAAAAGCAATTTGTTTCCTGCAGCCATAGCATGGTCTGAGTAGGAATCCTTGGTGCATATACTTTGCTGACCCATTTCAAGTAACACACCCCTAGGTTGATGAATTAAATTAGTTTCTATAAAGGAGGATAGCTTCTCATTCAGATGTCCAATCCCTGAGTTATGGTACTTGCCTAGTATTTGAAACCTTAATAGAACTGGTCATTTTTTGCGCCATTTCCGGGGACGGTGTCGAGCCAAGTTCTCTTCCTTAGCCATTGGTAGATTTAAATTCAAGCATGTACATCCTTTTTACATAGGGTTTTATATCAAAAAAAATAAATTCTTTCACTCCACCGCCGCAATCTTTCAATTACTTGTATTCATAAAAGAATAAGAGACGCTCTAGGAAGGTACTTACCAAACTACCCCAACAACCGTTCAGGAGATATCTTTGTAACCGATGAAGAAGAAGAGGAGGTTCAGTTTGTGGATGCAATTGTCAACCTTCTTTTATCAGCATCATCATCATCATCTTCCAAAGGTGATCCACTGAACTTTCACCTTCTATAAGGTGAACTTGATTTTAATCCGTTTGTAGAAGCCTTAGCCAATCTCAGAGTCCAATACCTAGACAATCATGAAGAAAATTCACTACCTCTAGTCATTTATCAACCGAAAGGTCTCCCTTGGGGTCCTCCTAGAATGGCGAACCCCCTACCTTTCCATTTCCCATTAATGATCAACATGATAACAACAACCTTAAGAATATTCCCTCATCAGCGCTTACCAAATTTTATGGCCTAGTGACCTAAGATCCAGATACCTTCCTCTTTGAGTTTGACATCCTCTTTCATAGTTAAGACTACACCATGGATTCCCATAGGCTCAAATTGTTTCCTGCAACTCTCAAAGAGTCTGCATTAAGATGGTTTATGGGCTTAGGTCAGGATGTTGTTCATAATTGTGATGAAATGAAGGAAACGTTCCTAGGAAATTATAAAGAATAATGCAGGGGAAATGATATGAGAGGGGAGGAAATCTTCAAGATGACCTAGAAGAAGGATGAAAGACTAGAGGATTATGTGTCAAGATTCTTGTTCAGCATGCAGAAAAATACTCATCACCAGCTTAATGAGGAGTCCTAAAAAATTCTCTTTCTACGGGGTATAACTGAAGGATGCACTGAGGCCTTGGATCTTATGGCTAGAGGAGACATCACCCAATCCACATTGGGTGATATTAAGAAAGTCTTCCTCAAGTACTCAAGATCCGTGGCGAAGAAGGGCAGAGGATATGGAGCCACACCAGGAAAAACTATTGGTACTGGAGCCTCACGGGAAGAAATCACACATTTTCTATCTAACTTCAAGGAAGACATTATCAATAACATGACCACCCAGTTGGACACAATGTAGGTGAAGAAGAAGCATGAGGATGCCAAAGCCATTCTGGCAGAATTTTGTCCACATTGTAGACAAAAGAAGAGAGATTGTCGTTGCAAGTTGGTTTCCAACATGGAGATTGCACAGCTGGCCACTAAGTACAAGCCAATTGAAGGAGATGATGAGCAAGTCTTCTTTGTCACACAAAAAAGACCATGGGCCCAATGACAAGGTATGCCTTAGGACCCACTTACTTTTAATGGTCCATTTTATAGTAATCAATGGCAAAAACCTATGAATAATCAATACCCTTCTTGGATTAATCCTCAACCTCAGTGGAAACCTTACCCAAGTCCTCAATGGAACCAAACCCAAGAGAATTGGAAACAACCCTGAGGTAATTTGCAACAACCCCAAGGGAGTTGGAAACAAAATCCTCAGTGGTGGGGCGATCAACAATGACCAAACCAGCAGTAGGGACCACTAATACATTTGATAGCTATTTTCTACCTTTAATTTTGACCAAGGCCTTTTTTGGCTTGTTAGATTATTATTTTTTTGTTTATGACCCCGATTTTGTCAAAATTTTGATGATCCTAAGTTTTTCAAAAGTTTGACGAATACGGGATATAAACAAAAAAAAAGTGAAAAGTGAAACTCATTTTTCAATTCACTCGCGGGCGGGAGGAGGGCATTTCTGAGAATCCAACGAAACCTGCAGGTTAGGGAAGGTGAATATAATCATTTCCATGAATGTAGTGTTTGAGTTGAGTGATCTTAGTATGGAAATGAAATATATTTGAAATTTTTAGAAACCCTGTATTTGATTCTTCTTATTTTTGAGTTCTACGGATGAAAATTGGATGAGTTCTAGAAACGAGATAGTGATAACTAATGAAGAAAGCAATATTGTTGCATTGACATGATTGATGAATGAATATATTTAGGCTATTACAATGAATTTTATTGTTACTTTCTAACAGTGTCACAAAAGGGGAATATTGTGTATAGCCCACAGTTTGTGGGTTTCATATTCCTTAGCTGCTAAAACAAGATGTGTATGATTGAAAATCCAATGTTTCAACTATGATGTTTTTTGAAACTTCATACTTACCAAATGATCTATATAAAGTAAATATCAAAAGGTCTCAAGTATTTTGGATATTGGCCAAGGTCTAGAGCATTATCTCTTACTAGTTAGAAGATGTCTTGTTCTGTGTTAAGATTTTAGTCAGAAGAAATAAGCATGATGATATAGTCGATATGGTGTCTCTTGATATTGTCCCTGTCTCCTTTCTTTACCCACGTTAACCTATTTTTTTGTATCTCTTTCCATAAATATATCATCTAGAAATGCTACTAAATGCTCTCCTATTTCAACCCTTTAGAGAAGACCTTGATATCTTTAAGTTTGATGGACACAACATATGTAGTAACTTTAAAGAATTGGTGACCTATCTAAAGTATAGATACTAAA
>MU226436.1:5179618-5202753 GCA_018584345.1 Thuja plicata
TTGAGGCAATTTGCTTGGGACTTGATCATCGTGTGGATTGGCACCATCCAAGTTGCTTGTCCCCATCAATGGTTGCACTCTAGCAATCACTGTGTAGAGAATTTTTAGAAGCCTCTCACTCCCTAAATAATAGTCTTTGCCCTTGAATCATCATTGACCTCTCTCTCAACACATGGGCCTCTAGAAAAAGTGTCCCCACAAAAGGCACATTTGAGCACATAGGTTGGGACACTGGACACAAAATCCATATATTTAACTCCAAAGGTCAGCCTTAGATTGTCCACCTTCAAAAAAACCACCTTACCCCATCTTGGAATTATTTGGATGAATTTGTAAGACTCGAAACATAAGTTTACAGTTGCAATCCACCTCTATGGCTACAATCTCCCACTATTTATCAGAGCATTTTCCCTTGCTTTCATCCCTCTCATAGAAGTGGGAAATAGGAATTGAGCATAGATTTGAGAATGGTGACACAGACACCACCCTCTCTTCACTTCTCCATTTTCCAAGTAGTGGCTCCCAAAATTGAGAAAGGTAATTCACGAGTGTCAAACATGGAAACCTCCAATTTGTTTTGACAATAAGAAAAAGAACTGTCCACCATTGCCAACATTTCCCTCAGATATGGGGCCCAGGCATGCCTAAGGGACATAACACTCAAAACTGGTTTGATCTTATGAACAAAGACAAATAAGAAAAGTGAAATTCAAAAATTACTGAGTGATCTGTAAAAGGATCTGAAGATGAGTTACACTCTCATGATCCATGAAATGGTTGAGAAAAACTTGTAGAACACTTTTGTTGAAGGAAGCAGGTGTTTTCAGACAGAAAACAAAGGAATTTTTGGCTATTGTGCAAAACCACTCATTCCAATAGGGAGCAATTACCTCGATTTTCAATCAAGTCTCAAGGGTTTGTTATCTTTATATAGTTGGGAGTGTTGGCAAAGCAATCCAACTGTCAACTACATGTCTCCCACTTAGGGAATATAGAAAAAAAATTAATAAATTGATCCATCCCATACTTTCTATTCTGAGAGTTTGGGTTTTTGTGCATCTACTGATATTTCAAATGTGCAAAGATCCTTACAGCCAAATTTACTCGTATTCCTATTCTCTTCATACCAGTGTGTTATGAATCATTATGTTTTCCAAAGTATCACATTTTTATGGTGGTTGATTTTGTTTTTCTATTACTTTTTCCATCCTTTGTTATCAACGCTTACATTAAATTTGAATGTCCAGAGAGGTGTTTGAATGGCATAAATTATTTGGAAAGACTTTAGTAAGTAATAAAGTTTAGAAAGGTGATGCCATCCCTAAAATTAGGGAATCAACCATTTGAGAAGCCAACCATTCAAGAGGCATACAAACACTTTTTAAATCAACTCTTTATGTAAATTTAAGGAGTATTTTATCAAGTAAATGCTATGATTCATGTGTGCGTTCATGGATATAATATCTCATCATTATTACAAAGTATATTTTCACAAGAAGAAAAAACAATTATATTAGCATAGGGTAAGCTTTGTATACTTCACCTGATCCTTTCAAATAGCACTCAACAAATCTCTGGCGTTCTCTAAAATCTGCCACCACAAAAGCAACAAAATAACTGATACATAGAAAATGTATTATGTCCTAGTTTCTTAAAATTATATTCACCTGAAGCAATAAATTACCAAAATAAATTTGTATGAAGTAAAATGTCTTTGAGTAAACATAAAACCTACAACCTATTTGGCATGAATCAATACTTAGTTTCATAAACTCAATACTCCGGTAATCTTCCTCATCACATAATTCTATGAAATGCTTGATAGCATGTATGAGATAAAACGAGAAATTTCATATCAACTAAAAAAAAATATTCATAGGTAAATACAAAGAAAGATATCACGACATAGAATGAGAATTCATTCATTTGGAGTTGTATGTAGAGGTAGATATTTGTTGCTGATTTCATGTTTATCTGTTACGTATGCTATTTACTGTAGAAAAATAGAATCATCCATGAATTTAGAAATAAAGAAGAAGATTCGCTAACTAATTATGAGGATTAATATAAAACAAATTTCTATAACAAGGCTTCAGAATAATATAGAATAATATAAAATGGATTTCCATAACAAGACTTTATAATAATAAATTTAATATCAGATGTGGATGTGGATGTGCAACCTGTATATAACTCATCATCATCTTTATTTCAAATAAAAGCATTAAGAAATTCATAACCAAAACTAGTTTGCAAAATCTACCACAATTGAAACTCACCTTCTCAATATTTTCTCTAATAGCATACTTGCAAGCCCACTGAAAAATCTCTGTAATATAGAGAAATCAGTTACAAACACATCAATAATATATATATATATATATAACCAAAAATTAGTATTGGTCACTTTTTCAACGTTTTAATATCAGTAGTTTCGACGATAATGCTATGTGTTCGACGTTGATTTTGACGAACTTTGGTCTAAAAAGTGACACACTGTGTTTGATGTTTTGATGAGACTGCTATGTGTTCGACGTTGATTCTGACCAACTTTGGTTGCAATTTTGGCGAATGTTGGTCGCTTAGATAAAAGGTTTGATCTGCAATTCTTCCAGCTTCAAGCAATTTTTTCGACGAAGATTCGGTCGATAATTCTACCACTAAGTAGGTCGATATGTTGACGATGGGTTTTCCTGTTGAATAATCGATGACAAAAGTTTGACAATAGTTTTGGTCGTCTGTTCAACCAATGGGTGTCAAAAATTTGACTAATCCTCGTCAAAAAATAGGGTAAAATTTACTAGTGTCGACTCCTGTAGCCACCACAACAACAAGCCCTTAAGCCACCTCCTATGACCACTACGACATCTCCTAAGCCAACTTAACTCCCTGACCAACCCCAACCAAATCCTATTAATAGGCTGCCAAAACCACAACAAAATGTCTATTCAGTTTATCCAAACTAGTACCCTGCATACGCAATCAATGACATTCATTTACGGTCAGGTACTACTCTACCCATACCTCTTATTATAACTAAAGTGACTCCAAATGAGCCCCTACCTCAAACCACTCTAGAGTCCACTCCAGTAGGTTTGATGGTATTACCAGCACCAATGCGACCAGCTCCACCTCCCTTTCCATGAAGGTTGCAGGATGATAACTCCAAACATAAAGAAAATGCAACCTTTGACATCATGGACTAGTTAAAGAACATCAATGTTCAGATTCCACTTTTTCAAGCAATAAAGGATGTCCCCACATATGGGAAGGCTATAAAGGAAGCTTGCTTTAAAAATCCTAATTGTAAGCGGAAGGACCCCCAGACAGTCCATGTCTTGGGTAAACTTGCTGATATCATGTTCGGCAAAATAGTGGTCCCCAAATATTCTGATTCTAGTAGCCCGGTCATGGAAGTCACCATCAATGGGACAGCCATAAAAAACAATTTGATAGACTTAGGAGCTACCATAAATTTCATGACAAAGGATATCATTCAGAAACTCCACAACACTACCCTCCAGGACACACCCAGTGTCCTGTAGCTCGCAAACAGTTCTACAGTCAAACCTGACACGGTAGTGGAGGATATAGTTGTTGATCTTGAAAATTGGTCTTACCCTGCAGACTTTATGATTCTCTTGCCTAAAGCCATATTAGGAGGCTATCCCATAATTCTTGGTTGACCTTGGTTGTCCACTGTTGATGCCTTCATAGGATGCCGCTCAGGTGGTATGACCATTTCTACAATCCAACATAATAAGACATTAGCCTTATACCCGCCAGCGCAACCACAAATAGATTTTACCTCACCCATATGGCCTTACATTGGCAAGGAGGCTAAGGTAGTCAATTCCATTTCCCAACTCATGATGTTAGAAAGGGATCCTTTCCTTCAGCTACAAGAGGAGGATACAGTAATCACAAACATTCTGCAAAACTAGTATGGTCACGATTCAGAATATATCAACTGTCTTAGTCCCCATAACTGTTCCCTGCAAGCTTTGTACCCTGATTATGCCTTGCCTCCCTCTCTTGCAACCGAGAAAATCTATCACCAACTTCTCCCCCATGAGGTCCAAGTGACTCCATTAACATATGCATCTATGATGGAACTCACAAAGCAATTGGAAGTTTCCCCCGACCGTTTCTTGTATATTAATAGCCAACTTACAAGCCAATAACAAACATCTTTGACCACCCTACTGAAATGCCATACCAAGGCATTCACCTAGGATTATTCAGACATGACGGGATTAGAACCTAAACTATGTACTCACTAGATATTCCTAAAAGAAGACAAACATCCTGTCAGACAATTCCAGAGGTGTATAAACCCCGTGTTATGAGAAATAGTCAAAACAGAGTTGCAAAAAGTAATTAACGCCAGTTTCATTTACCCCATCTCTAACAGCCAGTGTGTCTCACCTTTAGTCACTATTCCAAAGAAAGGAGGAAAGTAATGAGTATGTGTGGACTATAGGGAACTTAATAATGCCACCAAGAAGGACCATTTTCCCCTGCCATTTATAGACCAAGTTCTAGATTCCCTAGCAAGAAAATGTCTTTTCCTTCCTGGATGGATATAGTGGTTACAACCAGATCAGGATCCTTCTTGAAGATTAGGAGAAAAAAACATTTACTTGCCCTTAGGGAACTTTTTCCTACTTTGTACTCCCTTTTGGCCTCTGTAATGCTCCAACTACCTTCCAGCAAGCAGTCATCAACATTTTTGCTAATATCTCCCATGATTGCATGGAAATATACATGGACGACTTCACAACATATGGGGAAACCTATGAGGAAGCATTGGTAAACCTGGGAAGAGTTCTTACCAGGTGTAAGGAGCATAATTTGTCCCTCAACAATGAGAAATGCTTCATGATGATGCAAGAAGGTGTGGTGTTAGGTCATTACATCTCTGCAAAGGGAATACAAGTGGATCCAGTGAAAAATGAAGTCATCATGAACCTCCCTACTCCCGCCAAATAGAAGGATGTTTGCAGCTTTCTGGGGCATGATAGTTATTATCGGCGGTTCATTAAGGATTTTAGAAAATTAGCCGGGCCCACATATTCCCTGCTCACAAAGGATTTAGAATTCATACGAACAACATCATTTGAAGAATCCTTCTTGCAGCTGAAGAAAGTACTTAATTACACAAGCACCAGTTCTCAGGGGCCCTAATTGGGCATTACTGTTCCATATACACATAGATGCCTGTGACCATGTTGTAGGTGCTATCTTTAGGAAGAAAGATGGACCCGTGGAGCATGCCATCTAATTCATAAGCAATAATTTACAGTGCACAAAATTGAAATACACAGTCATTGAAAAGGAACTCCTAGCTATGATTTATGCACTGAACAAGTTTCACCACTACATCACTGGTTGTCCAATATTTGTGCATACTGATCATGCAGCCATCAAGTATTTGGTAAACAAGCCTGCTATAACAGGAAGGCTTTCCCGATGGCTCCTGTTGCTCCAAGAGTTTGACATCATGATAGTGGACGAACCAGGCAAAACAAATGTCGTGGCTGACTTTCTATCCAGATTACAGAATGTTGATGACCCACATGTCATCGATGATAGTTTCCTAGATGACCACCTATTTTCTATTTCCACTCATACACCCTAGTATGCTGACATTGCTAATTATCTGGTTACTCAAAAGGTACCCCCACATTTTTCTTCCAAGGAAAAAAGGCTATTAATTGAGAAGATTTTCAATTTTTCTTGGCTGGCTGACTGTCTCTTCTACACTAGACCATATCAGATCCTGAGAAGATGTATTCGTGAAGATGAGACATATGATATCCTTCATGCCTATCATGATGAAACCTATGGTGGTCATTTTATGGCCAAATGAATAGCCTCGAAGATACTCAATATTGGCTATTACTGGCCTACTCTCTATAAAGATGCAGCCAACTACACCCACAAGTGTGATCACTGCCAGCGAATGGGACAACCCACCAAATTAGATGAAATGCCTTTGTTTCCTCAGGTAATAGTCACTCTATTTGATAAATGGGGAATAGATTTTGTGGGACCAATTCATCCCCCATCGAATGAAAACTCTTACATTTTGGTTCGTACTAAGTATGTCACTAAATTGGTGGAAGTACGAGCTATGAAACATGTAAGGGATAACAAGGTTGCCTAGTTTTTATATGCGAACATATTTACCAAGCATGGTGTTCCATGAGAACTGGTCACATATTAGGGGGCTAAGTTCACTTCTAATCTGATCACTTCCCTTATGGAGGAATACAACGTTCACCACAGGAAGTCTTGTCCATATCATCCCTAGGCAAATGGTCAGGCCAAAATCACCAACAAGGAGATTAAGGCCATCCTAACTAAGACAGTTCAATTGCAAAAAATAGACTGGAGTAGCTAATTACAAGAAGTTGTGTGGGCTTACCACACCACATGGAAAGCCCCTAATGGATTTACACCTTTTGAGTTGGTGTATGGAAAAAATATTGTAATACCCATAGAATTTGAGTATAAGACTTTGCGCACAACATTAGAGCTCAACTTAGATCTTCCTGCAGCTCAGAAAGAAAGGCTCCTACAGCTTAACTATCTAGATGAGATATGTAAGGCAGCTTTACAAAACATAGAGTTGGTTCAGCTTCAATGAAAGAAATTACATGACTCACATATCCAGAATACATGGTTTGTTCCTGGTGACTGGGCACTTCTATATGACTCTTGGTTTTAGGAAAATCAAGGTAAGGTTACAAATTTTTGGCTTGGTCCTTATGAGGTTGAATTTTTTTTTGCTAATGGTGCAGTTAAATTGTCTACAATTGACCATGTCTGATATACGTTATTGGTCAATGGTCACATACTTTATTTGTATGTAAACGAACCACAAAAGAAGAGTTCCTGCAGCAATTCAAATTTTATCCTACCCTAGCGAATACTCCTATAGATGATGGACCTCCTCCAACTAAAGACACTCCTGCAACCAATCGAGGCAATTTTCCACTCCAAACGTCTCTTTGACTTCACTACACAATACTCATAATAATTTTTTTGTTTCCCATGAAAATGTCTCTTTTCACAATAAAGTCACCATCACATCACACTCCCATCACCCTTTTCTACCATTTTCACTTACGCATCCCATCATTATTATGACACTCATTACTTTTCACTCCGCACACGTCATCCAATCTTTCTGGATTTTGGCATTTATTCATGATTACTCTTTAGGTACGACTTCATTTATTATTTGCAACATCTTTATTTCATTTGATATTATTATATACTCCTTTATGATTAATATTAGTGCTCCATCTGAGTGCTGTTGTACTTTCTAACCACACATGTGAGGACACTTGTCATAATTTTTGTAGGGGGCAGTTCATTAACTCATGTTTTGTCATAATAACCCTTGCTTAAGCCATGTTGTGTAGTCATTTTTCAATTGATTGATGTGATAACCCCAAATAATGCGAGATTATTTGTTAAGTTTTTAAGTTGTTAATTTTTCAAACTTCCCAACTCATATTTCCAGCTCTGGTTTTTCAAACTTCTCCTCTGCTCTAATCCCAAGAAAACCACACCAAGCATTTATCTAGCTTTATTTAGCCTTAAGCTTCGGCGGAAAACAAGGTGGTCCAAGAAGACATAATTTTTATTGAGGATACAGAGAATGAAATTTTTAAAAATTCATTTCCAGTTGCAGGGGAGCAGAGAAAATTTCAAGAGATTTTTGGGTGAACAAAGTTTTTTTTAGTAATAATGGGTGGGCCACCAATACGCCATGAGCCAGGAGAGCACTCATCCTTATTACAATATCAGGAAAGTGCCCAATAATTTAACTGCATGGGATGGCTTACATATTTTGTTAGGCTCTATGGTTATGACAAAGATATAGCATTGGAATTCTTGTGCACTTACAACAATGGAGTTGCCTATGAAAAGGGCTTCAGGGTAGAAGCTTCAGAGGCATGAATTGCAGAAGTTTTAGGGCTTCTTGCTACGGGTGAAGTTTTTCTGCATGAACATGATGCACGAGAGGCCAGGGTTGAGTTTTCCTTGCCCATAGATGCTACATTGGAGACTAGCAAATAGGGGACGAAGAGAACATCTCTTCCCAAAGATTACTCTCGAATTGTTGTCCATGTGATAAGGTACATTACTTGTGAAGGGAAATTTTCATACTTACATGTTGTGCATTTAAAAATATTGATTTATTTGTGGCATGGCCGCCTTGTCAATGTACCCAATTTCCTGTATTCTTTGTTAAAATTGAGCTCAGAAGAAGTTAGAAAGGGGAAATTGAATGGAGCTACTCACCATGGATTGATAAAACTCTTGGTAGAAAGATATCTGTGGGATATTTCTCCCATGTCATGGGATGAATTCCTCACTGCACCCCATGTACAATTGCAGGGAGAAGGGCCACAACCTGGATTACATGAAACACAAGAAAATGCCCCTAAGGAGGATGCACTTGATGAAGATGAGACCATTATTCCAGAGACCGTGCATAAAATTCCCTCTTCTTCAAGGGCTTCGAGGGTTGAAATGAAGAAAAACACTTTTGGTAATCCAAATCCTAGCTCAGGGACTGGTAAATCTGAGAGTTCTTTAGAGTTGCAGACCCCACAAGCCAAACAAAGTGTCTGGAGGAAAGAAAAGGGCAAGGAAAAGATAGTTACAGATGCTGGGGAAGGAACTCTTGTTTTATCAAAAAATCATGTTTCTCTTGCAGCCATACCTATCAAGAAGCAATGGACATCACAAAAGTGCTCTAATGCATCTATGAAAACTCCTCCATGATGAAGTATTCATTTGAGCACACCACAGGAAAAAAAATGGACTCACCTATGATGACTGGGTCATCTCCTAAAGACCCAATTGAGGAGTCTTCAAAAGAACAACCACAAGTAGGAAGTCCATGTACAGAATATCTGTACATCATGGAAATAGATCCCGCAGCCAAGGAAGGGGACAAAAAAACAATGGATATGGAAACAACATGCTTGGAAATAGAACACGCTGAAACTACAAATATACCTTCTTTTTAGCAAGAGGTTGATCAAGGGAAAGGTGCCCTAGTTCTAACCCTGGATGAATTACCCATTGATGGGTCAGACATAGGCACAACAATAGAATAGGTCACTTCAGCCACTCCAGTTAAAAAGAGTCAGGTAACACTTCACTCCCTTTCCATTGACTATTTTAATCAGACAAAATATGAAAATTCAATATGGGAGCTGGAAAAGGATAGGTTAAAAAGGGAATTAGGCAGGAAACATCAAGAGGTACAATTGCTACAAAGAAAGTTAGATTCAGTTACAAATCTAATTCCATAATTGATAGAATGTAGACCACCTCCTAAGTTCTATGCTTTATGTTTGAAAGAACAAATTCTCATGTATAAATTGATGAGGACCCTTCAGGATCTGCACGGTAGCATAGACTCACCACAGGAATTTGTGGCTGCATATGAGCATTCCCCAGATTGTATTCAGAATTTGTTATGTGAACTCTACTTGCATAATTATGATGTTCCCTCTAATATTTATTGGAATCCTTTGCTATTTTTTGGAGATATCCACCTATCTTCTCTACTCTCTTGGTCCAGTAATAAGATCAAATATGGGGAACAATTAAGAAAATATAGGGGAATTGAACAAACTATCACACTTCCCTTGCAACCAGAAAGTGATCGTCATCATAGGTTGTATTGTGATTGGATGGAGATAAAATGTGGAATGAAAGACTCTACCTACTAAAAGAGGATATTGAGTAGCAGGGAGGAGGTATTTGCAACATTTGAGAAGCTCTCCTCATCAGATTGAACCAGGGCAGCAGAAGGATTGAGCTAGAGATGGGAAAGATTACCATTGGCATTAAAGAAGGTTGAACCTCACAAATTTATTAAATTAAGAGTTTTTGTACATAGAGTTCAATGGTACATACACCTAGGTAGGCAGCCTCGACCTGAGAGATGGATTCCACTTTCCTTCCAACCCCCTCTTCTCCTGTGGCCACTATACAACTGCATTGACAATGAAATAGATGAACAACTGGAAATGGGCAGACGAATTAAAATGGAGCACACCAATGGTTATTACTAGAATGTAGGCACCTCCATGACTGGTGAGACACAAGAAAGGGATCTTCAAGTACTTACAAAGATTAGAAATGTTTCAGTGCCCGAGGACATGCATTAATCTTTGTAGGGGGCAGAAATGATAGGGCATATTAATGCCATACTTTAGAAGCCCTAAGATATCTTTTGCTAGGATCTTTTCCTTTTTTTCATCATGCTTTTCTAGATACTTTTACTTATATTTACTGTTATATGGCATGCTTCCACCAAACCTATTTTGTGATTGGAAACACTTAAAAATGCTACGCTTGGATGAAGATGCTAGATTACTTATTCTGGAATTATAGTTATATCTTTTTAGAATGAAGTTGTTTAAAAATGAATGATGTATGTGTATCTTGATGTTTGTTATCATAAATGTCTCTAACATCTGGAATGCAGTGCACCAAATTAGCAACCGTTACCATGACCAGGTAAAATGCGGCCATGATTTGGATGCTCAACCCGGTCTTGCAGCAGGTGCACATGGAGAAACCTTAGGCGCGATGCAAATGGATTCAGGATGATCAAGGTGGCAGCGGATGAGAAAAGATCCAGGCATCATAATAAATTATTTCAAGAAATATAGGAAAGAGTGGGAAGTTGGATTTGTTGTCAAAAGCATTTCTTTCCTCTTTCATGGACCTATTGAATCTCCAATTTTTTAGTTTCCTTTCATGTTTAATAGGGTTGTAATAAAAGCTCTGCTTATCTTGATGGCATGACTAGATAGCAGTTAGATGTTTTTCTTTCTTTAAATAAATCCCCACTCCTACATGAGAAGGAGGGTGTAATCAATATAGTTTACATTTTGTTTCTTTATAGTTGAATTTGTAACATGTTTTGATCAATAACGAATGAAGTTTTAAATCTACAGTTCAATATCATTAAGGTTGGATACTCACTCAAGGGGGCCCAATTGGTGAGGAATCCATATTAACTAGATAGGATCATTTGCATATAGTTTCAATTTCCTACATCTTAGATTTATAATTCTTGTATTAGCATAGTTCCTACAACCAAAAGTTGCATGACAGTTCAGTACTTCCCGTAGCCAAAGAGGAAGAACTGTTGAAGCATTATGATTATGTTTTCAAGCTTTTTCAAGTTATAGTATTCTTTCAAGTGCTTCCACTTCTACATTTCCTTTCCAGCATTCTCTATAGCTTTAGAATAGTTTTCTTTCAAAAGAAATTTACTTCCTACAGCTTTAGAATAGTTTCCTTTCAAAAGCAATTTGTTTCCTGCAGCCATAGTGTGGTCTGAGTAGGAATCCTTGGTGCATATACTTTGTTGACCCGTTTCAAGTAACATGTCCCTGGGTTGATAAATTAAATGATTTTCTATAAAGGAGGATAGCTTCTCGGTCAGATGTCCAATCCCTGAGTTATGGTACTTGCCTAGTATTTGATACCTTAATAGAACCGGTCAAACATTCCGACGCAATTTGGACCGAAGTGTTCCAAAGGTGCACTAAGCCAAATTGGGTAGAAATTTTTAAAGAGATATATCTTGGACGTCATGAGAGATATCAAAGATCCATGAAGTGCACAAGGACTGTCTTGAGAAGGCCTACAAGTACATAGCTCAGTTTTGGGAAATTCCACTCGGATTCTATTTGGAGACCCAATCTCGGTTGGTGCAAAAAGTTTCATTGTTGCTCAGTTGAAAGTTGGTCAATGGTGCATCTTTAAAATTGTTCTTTGTGGAACCAAACCATCATCTCCATTAGCTCCAATTGGCCAGGTAAATGCTAGGGGAAATCTTTTTCACTTGCAAAGCATCAAGAACATTTCAGCGCAAGTGAGACCAAAGTGTTCCCAAGGTGTACTAAGCCAAAATATTCAACTACTCCTTGATTTTCTCAATCATATCTTCAACCTCTACAAGTTTCCTTCTATAAAACTCCATGCATTCCTTAAGGACCTCTCTTGAGCTGTTAGGATTCTTAAACGGAACTAGGCTTTGATACCAATTATTAGTATATAGAGGCACTGGGGGGAGGGGTTTGAATAAGTGTAAACAAGTAATGAACCAATTCAACCAATCATCAGATAATGCTTTTAAATAAATTCCATGAAATTAAACATGTAAGTGTAACGATGCAATAAAAGTAAAACAATTCAAACGTCCACAAAGCATAACATATAACACCATAATTTTAATTGTAGATTATGCCTTTTACTTTGGTTCAACAAAATATTTTCAAGGTAGTTGCTTTGGAAAAGATTAGGTCTATTACACATGAAAACACATGACAAAGATATAAGATAGAAAATAACATACATACAACATATGAAAAAGATGTAGTATGAAAATAATACATACATACAATGCATGAAAAAGATATAATATAAAAATGAACATATATACATAAATACAATGCATGAAAAAGATACATACATAAATACATAATATGAAAATGAACATACATACATAAATACTACACATGAACTATTATTATAATTTAGAGAAACATGAGATATCCACTGCATGAGTCATTGTTATAATTGTAATGAATCGTAATTCACTCATATCCTCTTAGTTAAATGATACACAGTAAATTGTACAAAATGTGGCCCCTTGATATATACAAATCAACCCATGGCCACTTTTATATACAATTTGATCTTCTTTCAATATACAAAAGGCGGTCTCCAAATATACATGTAGACCACTTCATAGTCATTTATATTTACAAAAAAAGAAAAGTTAGATTGTTTCGCAAAATTTATATTCAGAATTGTCAAAATAATTCTACCATTTTGTAGAATGATTCTTCATGATGGCCCAAAACTAATTGAGCGAACCTTTTGGATCAGCTCTAACTCTTATTGTGTCATGTATTGCCTCGTGTTCAGACTCACGAAGTTTCCATAAATTCTTCTTATGAGGTCTACCAGAATACTTTATCAATTTAATATTTGTTGCAACAAGAAGGTTTGAGTAATACAAAATATGTCTATGTGTCTCATAGTCCTAAAACAACCACTTCTTGTATTTTTGGATAGGGTATTTGCATTTCATAGAAGCATAAATTAATACAAAATTCAACATATAAATTGTAATAGAATGATGGTAAGAGATCTCAAAGTCATCAAAAAAGAACACATTATATTTTGATAGCGTACCTTCTAAGCCATGTTGATGTCACAAAAATGGATCCTATTGGGTACTCAATAAACTCTCCATCAATGATTTTATTTGTCGATTTCCTTTTGCCCTCAATACAATGACACAAAAAGTAATCAGTCCCTTCCTCATTGTTCTCATCTGCAACAACTGCATATACATGACCTGCAATTTATAGAGGGATAAGTTAACACCCTAAACACTTAACCACCTAATAAAATGAGTTTAAGTAGGTTCAATAGAGTTCATATCAAAATGAAGAATAAATTGAGAAATTACTTAACTCAACTAGGTCAGATATGTGATCAAAATCCATTGATGCTTCAAACTGGCTCAATTGTAGTGCTCTAGGAAGTTTATATGTATCAAGCGGTTGTAAAGGTGTATAAAACCATTCGTCAACTCACTCTTTTGATTCACATTCCTCCCACGCAAAATTCATACAATACAAGAAAAAACATGCCATTAATCTAGTATAAAATACCTATTGATGCTGCATTTGAACTTATAAATGAGTGCATGTCACTTGATCCTATAAGTGTACAAAAATCTAGATAGTTTTCAATGTTAGACTCGCCTATCAACCAAAAAAATCTATTAACCATAGACTTACCTTCACTACCTATTCCCATCGTAGAGTTGCACCATCACACAATTTTTTCTGCATTTATTAACTCTGCACCACCTTTGTACTTCAATTCCTCTCTGGCAAGAGCTCTTTTTACACATGCACCCGCACCATCATGCTCAAATTTTCCATGCCCCGCCTCGGTGAAATTCCAAAAATGTTGAACGCCACTTGTCACATGCATCCTACTCAACCAATATAACATCTGTGCATTCTTGAATTGTGAGGTGAAATTGTCTGACCATATTATGTGTTGGTTGTTCTCAATACCTCTTTCCCTTAAATTCTCATAGAAAAATTTGAAGCAACCTTGCACAAACTCTGATGAATGTGTGTGATCGTCACTGATGTAGAAGTGACACTTTCTTAAAACCTTTCTATCTGCATCTGTGCTATCATGTGCATGCAAGAATGCTATATGTACAAAGATCATCACTTGTATAGAATGGTAATACATTGCTTGCACTTCATTCAGAGGTTTAAGTGTATAATTCTAAGCAAAATCAACAATGGAGATAATAGTACCAAGGGGAAAAGTGTCCTTACATATCTTGAATCACTCATCCAACCACCTAGCTCTATGTGAATGTTTTATGTACTCATAAACCAGTTTCTCTTGAAATATCTTCATAAAATCAACTACACATATATCATTTTTCACTAACTCACACATCTTAAGTTCTTTTCCATCTTTTAAACCATAAGTTACTATCTTGTATTTTCCAAAAGAAACTAGTGTATTTCCAATCTCATTTGTTCTCTCTAGATGGTGACATATCCACAACTTTCTCATACTACCACATGCACTACAAGATCCATTCAAACACATCATCTTATAATAAATGCAACCATCATCTCGATTGCATAAAACACTTGACATAAAATCTCTTGATGATGTAGGAGGTGCTTGAAGACCACATTCCTGCAAAACAATGTTTGTGTGCAAAGTACAAAAAACATGATGACATATATCATAATAAATGGAAAATTCAATATGTACCCTGCAACAACATGTGGTGCATACATGATTAATCTTGACGTAAAAGGGTTTTGTCATTTTAAAAAATCTTTGACTAATTTTAATTTGAGGAAATCTTTGGAGGAATCTTTCATAAAATTGTGTTTGTGTCATATCCAAAAAGTGTTTTGGATGTGGCATACGATTTGTAGATTTGATTCTCCTCCTAACAACATCTCTTTGGTTGGGTGAAATCCTTGTGTTGTCATGCCAAAACTTTTCAATTAATGTTCTTAATGCATCAACAACAACCTTGTCCTTGCGTGGGAGTCTACCCGAGAATGACCAAAGAGAATTAGTATTTGGAACCTCAAATTTGTCTCGCCTGTGTAAGGCTCTCTGTAATGTTGATCTACCTATCCTTAATGACTTGGTTGTTTTGCTTACTATACAAGATTTTTTCATTTCCTTTCCCATTATAGTTGATGTGAGGACACGCCGAGTAACATTAGCATCTTTACTGCGTGATTTTGAACCAATGGCTTGGTATGCATTGAATAGATTTCTCACAATGGTTCTCTTAGTACTATTTTCAGATGTTCTCAACCCCACAATTCTCATTGTCTCTCTAAATTTCAGATTCTTAATCATTTCAACAACTACTTGACATCTTCCACTTTGATTTAATTTTTCAAAATAGTTATTCCAAATATTTTTAAAAATTCTTCTACAATTTATTTTTGACATTTTATCATGCGTTGGCCTCAAAATATTTTCATCAATGTCAATTAGAAACTTTGGGTTTCTATGAATTATTCTAGGAGGTGTTAACACAACTGCATGCTCTAAATTTTCATTAGATGAATTAGGTGCATTTATCCCCATCATTTCAATTGGTGTATGTTAAAAACATTTTCATTTTCATTATGTGCATTTTATTCATTAATAACATCTAATTGAAATGGTGCATTAGATGAATTAGGTGCATTTATCCCCCATCATTTCAATTGGTGTATGTTGAACATTTTCATTTGCTGAATTAGGTGTATTTGTCACATTAACATTAACATTTTTATGTTCGTCACTTACACTGCATGCAGTTGATGATGTACCTTGTCATATAATCCTCATGAGCTCCCTTTCTCTTTCCTTTTCTGTCTCTTGTTTTTCAATTGTTCCTCTTTTATTCTTTCCCATTGTTCGTATTGAATGGACCCTACGAATAATATCATGAACATAGAATAACATATGAACATCAAATAAAAAAATAAGAACAAATCAATAATTTTCTTGAAATGTTAACTTACAATGATAAAATAACATAAACAACACAATTCGATCATTGCAAAGAAAAAGCATGCAAAAAAGTGCAGACATGTCTGTTACTGGCGTAAAACAACAAAAAAATAGCAGTGGGGACCTTGGGAAAACTTACAATGACTATTTTTAGACCATTGAAGCAAACAAAATTGCAATGTACCTAATTCAACAGAACTTGATCGGGTTCTGGGGACTTAATGGTTCAACATTCCTCTTTCCTCAAAACCCGATCGGGTTATGAGAACATAAAGGCTCAACGTTCCTAATTCCTCATAACCCGATCGGGTTCTGAAAAAACTAATAGAAAAGGAGGATTGAGAGAGAGAGAGAGAGAGAGTAAAATGCATAATTTTTACTTCTTCAAAACCCGATCGGGTTTTGAAGAAGTGAAAATTGTGTATTTTATTCTCCAAAACTCGATCGGGTTATGTAGGAGTTGAAAAAGTACTTTTTGATTTTTAGAAATCAATCAGGTTATTTGAAATTAGAATCCAAATCAGGTTATGGCTTGGGAAGAGGCTTGGAAAATGACCCAAAGGCTTGGAGGCTCATTTTCCCTCCATTTTTGTTCTTTTACACATTTTTTCATCTTGTAAGATGAATTCTTGACTTTATCTTCATCAGGTTTACAATTTTTGAAACGTGTAGCTCTATAATTTTTACCATAATCTCATACGACTTCTTATCTTTCTAACCATATAATTTTTTCTATTTTTGGACAACATTAGCATAGTAAACTTTAATTTTCTTTACCAGTGTCTTGACAGTCCTCACAGACATATGTATACCATTGTTTTAATAAATTTTGATATACTTAACCAAATTACAAATAAATTACATATTATTGTTCTACACTTGATTCTATACACTTTAAAAAAAAATTATTTTCGACTATTTTGATGCAAGTTATGCCCAACGCACGAACAAGTAGCAAATTTTTCAGGATGCGGTCACTTCAAAAAATCACAGAAAAAAATACTCATCATAAAATTAAAAAAAAACACACAACTTCTAGATCTCACTCTTACCTATCATCCTACCAAAGTGATTTGAAAAATACTAAATATAACTATATCTTTTGTACAACGCACGGAAACAACCATGTTATGTTTTTCTGAAAAAATCAGGAAAACAATTTTGTGCGCGTGGGGTTTGACCCTCTTAATCTTATCGGTTTTTTTAAAAAATTTGTATTTTAGAAAATAGATTCATAGTAATACATTTTTTATTTTTTACATATCTTCTTATTTTGAGTACATGACCCTCAAACGTCTATTCCAAGTTTAGGTTTACCTGATTTCAAAAAAAATGTGTCTACTTATACGCCCCTTTTTGGTTCACAACTTGGTGCCCATACCCTTCTACAAGTAGATATTGAAATGATAAGAAAAAATATTTTACTTGAGCTTGGCTAGAAGGTATCATGTTGATAAGGACAGATAATTGACAAGAAAAAATAATTGATCTAACCTTGTACAAGATTAAGCCTTAAAAAGTACTCAACTACAATGTTGCAACATAAGGTCGTCGCGAGAAGTATTGGTGGTCATTGTGGTATATAGGGTGGCATAGTGGAAACACCCCACACATCAACCCTAATCTATATCCAAGGCTAAACTCCTATGTTCACCTCGGTGACCAAGCACATCCCAGTCGACAATCCAAAATGGCAAGTTTTGCCTACCTTGCACCAATCGTGTCGTGACATTTGGCTAGAGGCATTTCCAAATGGGCTCAACTTCTGATTTCAAGTTTCCAGCTAGGCTAGTTGAGGTGAAAAATTAAAAAAGGAAGTGGCCACATGGACCCCCTAAGTTAGGGTGTGCACATTCTGGCTCTTGTCCCCTATATATGTCAATTACAAACTAAATGTTCCAATTTATGTGCATTAATGTTTTTTCATTGAAAATCCTTGACACTAATTTTGAAACCCTACAATTAATATAATGACATGAATTGTATACCCTTGGGAATGAAATTGACTCCAAAAATAGAAAAATTGTAAATTGAAATGAAGCCAGAAAGCATTAACAATCACATTGAAACCATGGTGCAGATAACTTATTAAACGCTTCATCCCCTACATTGAAATTGAAATTGTATGTATTAACACTGAATTGTTCACATCTTGGCTCAATCATCATATTACACAAAGAATATTTCATTTACATATCAGTTTCACAGATAGGACAGAGTTAAAAAAAAAATGCTTTACAACCAATTGAACCTTGTGGTTCAAATCAATTATAAAAAATTAACATAGCTGGAAACAAAATGAAAGAAAATTCCTTTAAATGTGCAAACAAATTCATCCCTATTTTAGGGAAACCAAGTAGGAAAAGTAGGCAGTGGTGAGGTGGGTGATGACCTTGACATTGCAACAAGATCTATGTTCTCCAACCCTGTTGATCCATCAGAGATACTCACTCCACCATGTGTTGCAACTTGTCCACTGTGGTTATGAACACCTCCAAACATAGTAGATGTTGAAGGTGGTGCACAATTAGAAGTCATTGAATAGTTTGGGATGTAGATGTTTATCACATCCTACATTACGGGATGGCCTTTAGGCATCAACATGGATGGAATGGATGAATTGTATAGCATACAATGTCTTTCCAAATCTCTGCGGTGCTCCTCAACCCTCCTTTCCTTAGCCTTGCGTTCCTTTGCTGCTTTCACTCGCTTTTTTTTTTCCACCTTCTCCTTCTTCTTTTCTTCTCTCAGCCTTTGCATTTCCTTACACCCAATATCCTTTTATTTTCTGTCCTTCTTTTCCTTTGCCAATTTGCGTTTAGCCTTGTTTTTTTATGATTTTCTCTATCTTCCTCTATTTTATCTCTTCCATTTCTTTCATCCTTACCTCACCCACTATCAACACTTCCATATAATCAACAGATGTTAACTTTCTCTACAAGGTTTCCTATTGACAAACTGATAGCTTTAAGAACTTTCTCAACAATGTTTCCTGCTAAGAACTCGATATCTCACATATTTATGACTGTATACTTTAATCTTCCCCATTCCCATCTTCACATGTTTCTTGTGTCATATTGCATCCATATCACTATGTGGTTGCATACATTCTCCATAGTGATGTACTATTTTTGGCACAAAAGTGGTGTGTGGTGTAGGAAAAGTGAAACATGAATCTTGTTGTGGGGCTATCAAGTTGATACGTGTGCGCTAAAATGTTGACACACTTCTATGAGTCATTGTATTCAAGATTTTTCAAGAATGAGGTCTCAAATGACGACTCATAGCTCCCTATTCATGGAGTGCAAGGGTTTGTGATGAAGGCCCTCAATTTAGACCTAGTTTATGCCCATGCAAGTACACCATGAAATGAGAGAATCAAAGAGGAAGAGAAAGAATGCTAGTCTCCGTGATCATCAAATATGAATTGTAAATGAAAATGGAAGCTATTCTATATGATAACAATGCATGAAAGGAAATTAATCTATATGATAACAATACATGAAAGGAAATATGCAAACTAATCTATGAAGGAAATATGCAAGATTAATCTATGAAAGGAAATATGAATCTAAATTAACATGAATCTACTCTAAATGGATTTCCATGGATGCATGAGAGAAGAAGAGTAGAAGAAGAGAATTTGCATAGTTCAAGCTCAAATGCTCAAACTCTCCTCCAAAATTGCTCTCCAAACCTGCAGCATAACAATAACATGAAAACTTGATATGAAATGAGAAGGAGAGGGCTCCTTATAAAGGAAAGTGTGGAGAGGTATGCATCCTCAAGAGCAATGTGGGATAAATCCCTAAAAGGCAAGTGAGAGGAAAAAGCCCACCACTTAGGAATATGTGTGGAGAAAAAGGAGTTTTATTTATTTTTTATTTGATTTATTTCCTTTTTTATCACAAAGAGAGATTTAAGTGAGGATTTTATTTATTTAATTAAAAGAGGCATTTTATTTTAATTAAATAGTATTATTTTATTTAATTAAAAGGGATGTTTTCTTTTAATTAAATAAGATTATGGATAAAATGATCAAACCTTAGGAAATGTTGAAATAATTTAACTAATTACGATTTGATCAAGGAAATTGATTTGAAATGAAAATATTGCATGGCATTGATTCAGGAAATTGATAAATTAATTTTTTCATTTGATAAATTGAAGAATGGGGGCCCATAGTCTAGGTGACCATTTTAGGGTGCATACATTTGCCCCTCTTTGACTAATGTGTGATCTTTACGGGAATACATGAAGTCAAAGAATGCAGTTGAAGTGAGATCGATTTGGGATCACAAAAAAACCCAGATGTGTGATCGATGGATGGGAACACATCGGGACAAAGATAAGATGATTGAAAAATACAAGGTCAACACCCCTGTAAATAGGTAATTGACATGTCCAAGATAAGAATCTCAAGCAAGGTTTCCCCAAGCAAAACAATTTATAGGATTGATAAAGTTGAATCAAGGATTGAAGTTTGATAGGTACTGCCCCCTCGTGATCGAAATCGAAATGAGATAGAGGAGAAACAAAAAATTGATAAATTTGATCAAATCAAACTAAAGATAAGGTTCTTGATGTAAGATGAAAGATATAAGAATCACATAACCAAGGTAGATCATCGAGCATGAAAGATTATACCCCAAGGTTGAATTAGAAGAAAAGAAGTGGGGTGAAAGTGAATGGAAGATAGAAGTTTGGAAGAGGTGGAAAGAAATGGAGAGAAGAAAGAAAATTTTCCTTAAGAAAGAGAATGCCCCAAAATCAATCAATTGTTTAAGATATAAAATTTTGATTGAGCTCACGAAATAAGATAAAGAAATGAAGATCAAAACATGACCACAGTTGATTAAAAGCCCAAAAGAAAGATGAAGGAAAACCCTCTCAAACTCATAATACAACCTAAAAATGCAAATTAACATGAAGTATAACAATGCAAGCTACATGAAAATGCAAAAGTGTACTTGAAATAGAGAAACTATAACATAAGATTTTGTGTTCATCATTCATAAGAGAATGTTAAGGAACTTATTTTCATCATTGGACCTATATAGTCAGAAAATGGAAGCACTTCCATTGTAGACGTGTTTAGCCTTTCGAGTAAGTGGTTTGGGGTCATGGAAAGCGCCTTGAATGGGTTCTTGATCTTGAAATGGCTTCCCCCTGTTCTGTCCCTCTTTCCACTCCTGTTTAGCCTGATTTCTGCATTCTGGACTGCAGACTGGTGATTCTAGGCTTCAAGGTCAGGGTCGACCTTTTAGGTCTATGTCGACCTTGACCTTGACCCAGGGTTCAGATCCTGGGGTCTTGTAGTTTCTGGATGTCAGTCTTTTCAAAAGTTGTTTCCCGCTTCCGGGTTGGCTGTTTCAGGTTCCGAAGCGTCGATTCTTAAATTATATTTAATATAGGTCCTCTCCTAAGGGTAAAGGCTTTAATGAGAATTTAATTCTCCTATGTCATCCTCCTTAGAAGATTGTGCCCTAATTTCATATAAAAGGGAGCTTTCTCCTCTCATTTTCTCTAAGTCTTCTAACAGTGATCAAGCATTCTCAAACTATCATCAAGTGCAATTCAAGCAAGCTAAGGAGCAAGATTTCAAGCAAGCATTCATCCATTCTAGCATCCATTTTCATGAAGGAGATCCATTGGAGGCCATTGAAGGATTCAAGCTACATAGTGCCCTTTTTGGTGATCTCTCCATCCACCTTCTTCTAAGCTTCTTCCAATTCAATAACCCATTCAAGATTTGGTGTTGGAGATCAACAAGAAATTCATTGAAGAAATCCTACATCCTAAATTCTAGATCCATTGGTGCATACATACTTATGGATTCAAGGATTCGAATCCTCCACAAAGACTTTTACAAGCAAGGTGAATTTATGCATTTACTTTGTCTATTTCTGCAATTTCAATTACATATATTTAAGGTTAATTCCAAAACTGGGGTTTGACCAAGGCAAACCCCTTCCCCCACAACAAACAAATCTCTTTTTCTTGTAGGTACAGGTTCGGGACTACGGATTTGGACTCAGATCTGGATACCCTTTTGGACAAACTTTCAGGATTCGCAAATAGATTCTTTGTCGGACCTATGCAGGTCAAGGTCGACATTATTGGGTCAGGGTCGACCTCACCCCTGACCTAGGTCAGGGTCGACATTATTGGGTTGGGGTTGACATTTTTGGGTCAAGGTCGACCTTTTTCATAAGACGACGTCAAAATGGAAAATGATTTTTGGGTTTTGTTCGTCTCTGCGTTTCCTTTCTGGATCATACTTCAGTTTTTTCAGAAATTGAGTACAGACCTCAGAAAACAACATTCTTTGATTTGCAATATTTCAAGGTTAGTGCATTTCTCCTATCCATTTCAATTCAAATCCTTAAGCATTCTAAATCTATCACACATTCATTCCTTTCCATAAAACAGGTAATTTAAGACTTTCCTCTTTGCTCTCATTTCCAAATGATTGATTCATTTGTGCATTGATCCCTCTCTTGGGGTTAATCAATTTGGTTAATTCATTTGTGCATCTTGGGATAGAAGAGGAATATCTTATCTTTCCTCCATATATTTCAAATGTTACATATTCCTATGTTACCCATTGTTACATTTTGGTGACCTCTATTTTATATTTTACATTTTTGTGAACCCGCGATAGACAACGCTTTCTTTTTGGTGTTAGATTTGCATCTTATGTTAGATCTTACATGCATTTAAAATTAGATTTATTTTATGCTCTTACATTTATATATAAATAATTAAAAATCACAAATTGCTTTAAAAATACAAAAACATTTACATTTTCATGCTTATATATTTCATTTGAATGCATTTGGATGTATTTAAATCTATTTTCTATGCATTTTTTATTCATTATCATGTTGCACAAGTTGTTTCAAGTGTTTTCCAAACATCCTTCTATAACTTTTGGGATTAAACAACATCCTCCTCTTACCTTACCATTGCATGGTTTTACACCTAGAGAGACTTTA
>MU226436.1:5205699-5216751 GCA_018584345.1 Thuja plicata
CACATAAGTTGCTAAATCCTAAAGAGATACACATTTTACAAATGTATTCCATGGTGATATAAGAATATGGATCCATGGGTACTTCATAAAAGCCATCAGAAGACGCACTACATACATGCACAAAGCCACTAGAAGGCATACAACTTTATGGGGTGACTATCAAGTGCTTTCTTGATGGGCCATCCTATCCTTTTTATGGTTCACAGTGAGATACACACATCTTACTGGGCGAGCTAACCACTTCTCTCTCTCTCTTTCTCTTTAAAGTGGTGTCTCTCTTATCATGATCTTAGGGTTGATAAAGACTTAAGTCCCTTGTGGGCTTGAGGATTTCTTTGTCCCTTTTGATTCCATTAATATTGTCTCTTCTCTATGATTTCCTTTACCAAGAGTTTGCGTTGAGTCCATACTCTTGCTAAAGTGGGGGCTAAATGTATAGTCGGAAAATGGAAGCACTTCCATTGTAGACATGTTTAGCCTTTCGAGTAAGTGGTTTGGGTCATGGAAAGCACCTTGAATGGGTTCCTGATCTTGACATGGCTTCCCCCCTGTTTTGTCCCTCTTTCCACTCTTGTTTAGCCTGATTTCTGCATTCTAGACTACAGACTGGTGATTCTGGGCTTCAGGGTCAGGGTTGACCTTTTAGGTCTATGTTGACCTCGACCCTAACCTAGGTCACGGTTGACCTCGACCTTGACCCAAGGTTCAGATCCCGAGGACTTACAGTTTTTGGATGTCAGTCTTTGCAAAAGTTGTTTCCCGCTTCCAGATCGGCTGTTTTGGGTTCCGAAGTGTCGATTCCCAAATTATATTTAATATAGGTCCTCTCCTAAGGGTAAAGGCTTTAATGGGAATTTAATTCTCCTATATTTGCCTCCTTAGAAGATTGCACCCTAATTTCATATAAAAGGGAGCTTTCTCCTCTTATTTTCTCTAAGTCTTCTAACGGTGATCAAGCATTCTCAAACTATCATCAAGTGAAATTCAAGCAAGCTAAGGAGCAAGATTTCAAGAAATAATTCATCCATTCTAGCATCCATTTTCATGAAGGAGATCCATTGGAGGCCATTGAAGGATTCAAGCTACATAGTGCCCTTTTTGGTGATCTCTCCATCCACCTTCTTCTAAGCTTCTTCCAATTCAAGAACCCATTCAAGATTTGGTGTTGGAGATCAACAAGAAATTGATTGAAGACATCCTACATCCTAAATTCTAGATCCATTGGTGCATACATACTTGTGGATTCAAGGATTCAAATCCTCCACAAAGACTTTTACAACCAAGGTGAATTTATGCATTTACTTTGTCTATTTCTGCAATTTCAATTACATATATTTAAGGTTAATTCCAAAACCGGGGTTTGACCAAGGAAAACCCCTTCCCCCACAATAAACAAATCTCTTTTTCTTGCAGGTACAGGTTCGGGACTGTGAATTTGGACTCAGATCTGGATACCCTTTTCGACAAACTTTCAGGATCTGCAAACAGATTCTCTATCAAACCTGTGTAGGTCAAGGTCGACATTATTGGGTCAGGGTCGACCTCACCCTTGACCTAGGTTAGGGTTGACATTTTTGGGTTAGGGTTGACATTTGTGGGTCAAGGTCAACCTTTTTCATAAGACGACGTCAAAACAGAAAACAATTTCTGGGTTTTGTTCATCTCTGCATTTCCTTTCCAAATCATACTTCAATTTTTCTAGAAATTGAGTACAGACCTCAGATTACAACATTCTTTGATCTACAATATTTCAAGGTTAGTGCATTTCTCCTATCCATTTCAATTCAAATCCTTAAGAATTCTAAATCTATCACACATTCATTCCTTTCCATAAAACAGGAAGTTTAAGACTTTCCTCTTTTCTCTCATTTCCAAATGATTGATTCATTTGTGCATTGATCCCTCTCTTGGGGTTAATCAATTTGGATAATTCATTTGTGCATCTTGGGATAGAAGAGGAATATATTATCTTTCCCCCATAGATTTCAAATGTTACATATTCCTATGTTACCCATTGTTACATTTTGGTGACCTCTATTTTATATGTTACAGGACCATTATTAACAGACATCAGAAAATCACACAATCATCACTAGTCACAAGCGCAACTATGAAGATATGAATGTGATTTATATCAGATTGGAATGTGGAAAGATTCTAACATAAGCATCAAATACATAAAGGTCAAGATGACTTCGATGTTAGCTTACCCAATTTAATGTAGCAAAACCACGCTCACATAAAGACATAGATGTCGGGATGACCATAAGAACGGTTATGCAAAAATAGTCAAGGATGATGCCTCAAATCTCCTAAGTGTTTCAAGGGGACAACAAGAGACACTAGAGTTTCAAGACCACACCCACAAGTAGAAATCAAATAAAAACATGCCCCAAGTCCTCTAGCTATGCATACCAGAGAGACTTATTAGACAAGGAAACTCAACGAAAATCAATAACAGTCAGCACACAAAGAAAATATCATGACATAGCTCAAGCATTAAGTGTTGTGTTTAAAAATTTAAGTGTGTTAACTGATACTAAGTTCTGAGGATAAGGATCAAATGCTTGCAAGTAGGTAAGATCACATGGCAAAATTGGGTAAGACCAAACCGATAAGTGTTAAAAAACACTCGATTTTAGGGGTTGTGTTGAAAAATACAGTTGGGGTGGTGTTGAAAAACACCGTTTGTGAGGTGTCCTAAAGACTAACGCATCCAAGAGACCAAAGCTAACACAGTTATTCCCCCTAGACAAAGACAAAGACCAATTCCAAACCAAGGCAACAAGGACAAGGCATGATGGAGAAAGGCTAAGTGTCAAGGACACGCGCTAAGAAATAGGGGTGCAAAGGCCTCAAGTAGCGGCCATTTCCAGGTTTTCACCACTTGGATTTTGTTGCAATTTTTTGCTACCAAGGTGCCTGTTTCCAGGTTTTCACCAAGGCACTTTTTCTATTTTTTTTTTGAATTTTTGAATTTTTTGTATTTTTGGAATATATAGTTATTTTGGAGATACATCAAAGTGCCTATTGCTAGGTTTTCACTAAGATGATCATTTTTTCAGGACAATTTCTGATTTTTAGAATTTTTGACAATATATCCTTTTTTGGATTTTTTCAGGATCAATAATTATGTACAAAGGATGCCCCCAGATAGAATGTGCATCATGGATAGAACTTCTTCAGGTGCAAGACATTGATAGGATCAGGGAGCTTCTCTCCCTCTGCTATAGACAGTAAATATGCACCTTACCTAAAATTTGTCATAATGATGTAAATTCCAAGCCAATTAGGTTGAAATTTTCCCTTTTGATCTCTATGTTGTTGATTCTTAGTATTTTCACGTAGGACAAGATCTCCCACTTGGAATTCTCTAGGGAGAACCTTTTTGTTGAAGGCTTTGGAGATGCACTTTTGATACACCCTCATATGGTCAAATGACACTTGACGTTTCTCATCTAGAAGTTCTAACTCTTGAAGTCTCATGGCATGGTTGTCTTCATCTGTAACTAGACCTTTGAGGGAAACTCGAAGTGAAGGAATCTCAACCTCCAAAGGTAACACTGCTTCAGCGCCATATGCAAGGTAAAAAGGAGTAGCCCCAGTAGGAGTATGAATACTCATTCTATAGGCCCACAAAGCCAGATTTATCTGTAAGTGACAATCTTTACCATTCTTACAGACTATTCTATGTAAGATTTTGAGAATGGTTTTGTTTGATGCCTCTGCTTAACAATTTCCTTACGGGAAGTAAATGGAGGACCAATGTTGTTTAATCTTTAATTTCTTGCAGAGTTGTTCAAGGTCCTTATTTTTGAACTGGTCTCCATTGTTAGTGATAATCTCGGAAGGCACTCCATATCGATAGATGATATGGTTCAAAATGAATAGAGAAATTGTCTTGCCCGAGGCAATAGAAAGTGGGAAAACTTCAACCCATTTAGTGAAGTAATCAGTAGCAGTGATAATAAACTTATGTCCACCTGATGAGTTGGGATGAATCTACCCAACAAGATCAAAGGCCTAGTGCTGAAATGAATAATGAGATATAGAAGGAATGAGCTCCTTTCCTAGAGCATGTATCAGGTTACCATGCTTTTGACACTTTTCACATGACTTTGCAAAAGCTACTGCATCAATCTGCATCGTAGGCTAATAGTACCCCACCCTAAGAAACCTTCGGGCCATGGAAAGACCATTGGAATGTCCCCCATAGATCCCCGCATGGATGTCAACTAATGCTTGGTCAAATTCTTCCTTTTCTAAGCATCTAATAAGTGTTCCATCTAGACCCCTCCTATAAAAATCACCAGAGATAAGGGAATGGCGAGAGGCATTTTGGGTAAGGTTTCTGTGTTCAGATCAGTTAAAGGTTTTAGGAATAATACCATCACGAAGGTATGAGTAAATGGCACTGTAACAGGATGATTCATGATCAATGAGGGTACAAATGACATGAATTTCTTGGGAGTCATAGATAGGGTGATGTAACTCTTCCACCAGGAATTCAAATCTGGATTCATGTTGCTCTAACTAAAGGAGGGAAGCAAGTGTAGCCATAGCATCAGCTACTTTGTTTTCTACTCTAGGGATTTGTTGAAATGTGACAAAGGTGAAGTATCATTTCAAGGAATCAACCATTTGCTTGTAAGGTACCATTTTCTCTCTTTTTTGTTTGATATTCATCATTAACTTGGTTGATTATCAGCTGTGAATACCCATAGATGTGTAACTCTGTGATTCTCCATTCTATGGCCATCTTAAGTCCATTTCTTAAAGCTTCATACTCAGCAATGTTGTTTTTACATGGGAACAATAACTTGTAAGACTTAGGAATCATGTACCCATGAGGAGAAACAAACAACACACCAGCTCCTAAACCATTTTGCATAAAGGATCCATCAAAAAAACATCTTCCATGTTCTTCCAGTCATATACATGAGGTGCTCATCTGGGAAGTCAACTTGAATAGGTGCAGTATCTTGCAATGGGAAATCAGCCAATTGATCTACTATGGCTTGTCCTTTGATTTCTTTATGCTTAATGTACTCTATGTCAAATTCTGAAAGTATCATCACCCATTTAGCAAGTATACCTATGAGGGAAGCCTTATAGAGTAAATACTTGAGTGGATCTATTTTTTCTATGAGGTGTATAGTGTGCACAAGCATGTAATGTTGCAACTTTTGGAAAGCAAACACAACTGCAAGGAAAGCTTTCTGAATGTTGGTGTATTTAAACTCATATGAAACAAGAGTGCAGCTAATGTAGTATATTTCTCTTTATTTCCCATGTTCATCAAGTTGAGCTAGTAATGCCCACAAGGAAGATTATGTCACTGAAATGTATAGAATAAGTGGTTTCCCTGGGATAGGAGGCATTAAAATAGGAGGATTTTCCAAGTATTTCTTGTTTTGATCTATGCTCTTTTGACAATCCTCATTCTAAACACCTTTGACTCCCTTGTGTAAGTTCTTATTGAAAGGTTGAGCTCTATCTGCCAACTGTGAAATGAATCTCCTTATGGATTGAAGATATCCTTGAAGACTCCTCATTTGACTAATGTTTCTAGGAGGTGTCATATCTATGATTGCTTGGACTTTTTCAGGGTCTACCTCTATTCCTCTTACTGAAATGATGAATCCTAGTAGTTTTCCAGAGGTGACTCCAAATTCACACTTTTTAGGATTTAACATTAGTTGAAATTGTGCCATGCAATCTAGAATGACTTCTAAATCATCTAAGTGTGTATCTCTCTTCTGAGACTTGGCCAAGGTGTCATCCACATAATCTTCCATGTTTTTATGCACCATGTCATGAAGAATGGTTGTCATAGCTCATTGATAGGTGGATCCTAAATTTTTTAATCCAAAATGCATAACATGAATGCAGTATTTTCTTGATCTTCAGGAGCTATCTTAATATGATTGTACCCAAAAAAACCATCCATCAAGGAATAAATCTCATAACCCATAGTCATATCTACTATCATGTCTATATTGGGAAGTGGAAAGTCATCCTTTGGGCATGCTCTATTGACATCTCTAAAATTTGTGCAAACTCGAATGGATTTTTCATGTTTGTAAACTGGGACAATGTTTAATATCCATTCAGCATAAGCAATAGCTCTTATGAATCCTGCACCAAGGAGTTTTTCTAATTCTGCTTTGACTAGGATAGCTATGTGAGGATGCATCTTTCTCAATTTTTGTTTAACCGGTTTGACACCCGGAGCTATGGACAAGTGATGCATGATAAGATTAGTGTCCAACCCTGACATATCTGAATAAGTCCATGCAAAGTTGATCTTCTTTTTTGGAAAGAACTTAGTGCAGGCTTCTTTCTCTTGTGGCGACAAGGACTCAACCAAGTGTACTGTCTGTGGAGCCTCATTTGTACCCAAATTGACTACTTGTGTTGGTTCAATAAGCACCGAAGATCTATCTTGAAAGTAACTAGGGAGACGATCGAGTACCTCATCCTTAGGCGCCTCAGAGAGGTTTTCACCCTTGGATACGTCATTTATTTTACTTTTTTTGGTTCTAACATTGACACATAGTGGTTTTCGCCATCAGAACTCCTATTCTTTTGATTTTCTTTTCTTTTTATTTTGTGACTAAGGTACTTGATGTCTGGCTTGGTCATGTTGGTAGCCGGTCCACTGGTGGAAGAGACTACAAGTTCAATATCATTTAAGTAACATGCTATCTCATAATCATTTTGAAATGTTAAGAGCTCAGGTTCTTGATAGCATTGGGTCTAATCGATGAGGTCAGGATAAACAAGGGGTAAGTTAATGACTGGTTCAAGGTTGTAAATGTGAATGATATCATCTTTGGTGACTGAAGAGTCAGAGTTTGTCAAGTATCCTTCTAAGATACCCAAATCGGGATTCATCCTAACAAGTGAAGAATCATCCACTAAGGAAACATGTGGGTTCAAATCCTCTAATCCTACACATGACTTGTCAGCTACCTTGGGTTGAGAACTATAAGTATGGATGAAATCAACATCTATGTCAACTATGGAAGGCTCTGAGAAGGAGTCCCATTCATACTCATATGAACTTGTGTCTGAACTGTGACTAGGATGCTTACACCATGAGGGTTTGAGACATCTTGATGTGGAAGGTCTAGTGTCATTAAAGGTAACACCTTCTCTTTCCATTAAATAGACAAGATTCTTTCATTGACATTCTCTGAAAGGATCTTCTACATCTGATTCATCTTGTTCTAAAGTCGCAATTGACTCGTGAGTGACCAAAATATTTGAATCTCCCCAAAGGAGTTTAGTGGAAGGGACCCAATCTTCACACATATCTTTATAATTTGTCAAATTAGGTACGTATTATAGTTCATCTTCAGTATCTGACTTATCAAGGATAGGAGTAGTGTGCTTTTTGTGATTCGTGAATCCTAGGCCAATCGTCTTCTTAGACTTGTGTCCAAAAAGAGCATGATCAAGAGGTTTGGCCCTAGCATCCAATCTGTGATTAAGAGGGCCATGTTTGGGATAGCCCATCTGTTTGACAAAAGTATACCCTCTTCCATAAGCCTTAGGAGAGGGAGAGAAGTTCTCATTGTGCATGTATTTCTCTTCTCTATAAATCCATTCTCTAACAAATGTCTCCTCTTTCTCATCTTGAATAGGCACTGAGGACTCTAAAAATGTGCCAAATAAAGTCATAACTGAAGAGGAAGGTCTCTTTTATTTTGAAGGCTTGCCATAAGACCTGGAAAAAACTGGCAGTTTTGTGAGGGAGTTGAGTTGATACCCCCCCATGCCAAGATCTAATGACTTGAGCTTGTCTTTACATTCAGCTAAGGTTGCATCGAATTCTTTTGCTTCTCTATTGAGGGGAACATCAGCTCCTGCTGAAATTGAGTTAAAAGATAAAGTGTTATCCCCAGGTATACAAATATTTATTCCATTGTAAGGGAACTTAACACATTGATGATAGGTAGACAACACTTCTTGCATATCATGAATCCACGGTCTACTGAGAAAGATATTATATGCAAGGGGGACAACATCAACTATTTCAAATAAAATATCTTTTTCAACAAGGCCAATCCTAACAGGAAGGATATCCAACCCCTTGGAACTTCTTTCTGCCTCATCATAGGCTTAGATGGTGATCTTTTTCCTGGTATCTATGACTTGTTCAAAATAACCCAACTTTTTCAAAAGACTAAAGCAACAAATATTGAGCCCAACACCCCCATCTATCAACATGCACCTAACACGGGTTTTGTGGATCATGACCTCAATATGAAGAGTGAGATTGTGTGGGTGGCTCAAAGTTTTATCATCATCCTCTGAAAATGTAAGGTAATGAGGGCTAGCAATATGGTTAACCATGTTCTGGAATCGATCAACATCTAAGTTGTTGGGGATGTTTGTTGCACACAAAGCATCCTCAAGGACTTTCTTGTGTCTCGGGGACAACTTCAGAGCTCAAAGATCAAAATTTGAGCTGGGGTTCTTTGCAACTGATCGACAAGATTATAGCTCAACTTAGGATCGACTATTGGTCTTGAGGTGACATCCTTGGATGTCACTTGTTTTAGTTTATTTGATTTACTTGAATTGGGTCCTCTAATGACAATGGGACCTTGACTTCGTGTGACAACATTGAGAGTTTGTGATGACACTCTAGAGTTAGGACACCATAGCACCACGACGGGTTCTTCATCAAAGATAGGAGGAGAGTCCATGTCTAGATCATAACCATAGGGATCTTTATCCCTCGTCATGTTGACATTTTCTTCAAAAACTTCAAGCATGTTGAAAACATTGTTTGCATCTATGTAAGTGTAATTGATCTCAGCCTTGCCATTATTAGCTTTAGAGGTTCCCCCTTTTCATACTTGGGAAAAGGTTCCTTGAATGCCTTATGATCGGCGTTGGTGTTCAATCCATCTACCTTAAGTTTTCCATTCTCAATGAGATCTTGGATGATATGTTTGAGTTTCCAACAATTTTTAATGTCATGTCAAATGCCATTGTGAAACTTGCAAAAGGCTTTCTCATCCCACCAATGTGGCTTAACATCAGGTATATAATGCTTTGCGGGATCCTGAGGATGTGCAAGGTTGTTGGCAATGAGTGTTTTCAAGATGTCCTCATATAAATCACCAATTTTTGAGAACTAACGTCTCTCTCTCTCTCTCTCTTATGCCTATCTTGGTATCTTGGCTTGTTCTCTTGTTGATTAGATACATTGAGTTTCATGGCTTGAACAACACTAGACAAGTGGAGCACAGTTTGATCTTTGGGTTGGGAAGAGTCCAAAACTCCATCATTGACCACTTGTTTGTTCCTATTCCAATGTGAGTTCTTTCCTTTATCCTTGTTAGGGTTGTTGTTATTTTGACCATTGTTGTTGTTGTTGTTTCCATGTTTGGTCCAAATTCCTCGTTCTTTCAAAACATCCTCAATCCTACATGTGGTTTCAACCATGGTGTCAAAGGAATCAAAAACCATCTTCCTAACTTCATAATGCATTTTGGGAACTAATTTGCTAACAAGGATATCAATCTTCTCAATTTCAATGATGGTCCTAGGGTAGCAAGAGCATTGTCATCTCCACCTTTACAAGAAAGTAACAAAGGATTCCCCTTGATTTTGTTGTAAGTTGCATAAGTCCAACATGGTGATAGATCTTGAAAGATTGTATGCAAAGTGTTGGATGAATCTATGGACAAGCTCTTTGAAAGTCTTAATAGGGGGAGTTATGTTGGTGAACCATTCCATCACTTGACCCTTAAGAATCCTTGGGAACAATCTCATGAGGTATGAGTCATCTTGATGGAACTCAAAACTTGTGGTATAAAATTGGCGTACGTGATCACGTGGATCTCCATTTCCATCATACTTGTCATATTGAGGGATCTCAACCCTTCTAGGGAAGTCTTTCATGTTAACGCTTTTGTAAAAAGGATTAGGAAAAATTGAATCAAGTGAGAATGAATTCTTGGGTGCCAACATCTTTTCCATCATGCTCTTAAGTTGTTTGATCTCTTCTTCTTGAGATGGACCTTGCTTCTTAATCTTCTTGTCCAGATCAAAGTTGTAGGGGACTCTAGCACCCTTGTTGATTAAACTCTCTAGGAACTTGTCTTTTTTTCTCTAAATATTTCTCCACATACTGCTGGAAAAGTGGTTCTTGTTGCATTTTCATGAAGTCATAGGAGGTGAGGTCAAAACTCGAGCTACTACCCCCATATTGTGAACCATGGTGAGCACGTTGTGAAGGTTGTCTTGAGTTCCTAGGAGGTGTTAGTTTCCTATAATGATCATGTCTTGAAGCCCTTCTTCCTCTAGGGCTAGGAGATTGTGACGACGTTCTCAAATGTCTTCCACTTCATGGAGTCTTAGGAGGGGTGGATGGAGGAGAGTTGTTTCCACCACCAACACGCAGGTTGTTGAATTGATCATTAAGTTGTTGTGCCAAGAATCTATCTTGCTCTTCCTGAAAGGATTTCCTTTCTATCTCCAACAAGGCATGTCTTTCCAACTCTAGGAGTCTGAATTTCTCTTCCTTTGCAGCTTGTTTGGCTAGGTAGTGTTTCTTTTCACGCTCAATTTTCTTAAGTCTTTCACTCGTGTATCTTGAAGATGTTTTGACCGGTGAACTTGGTCTTGAATTTCTAAATAATTCATTGGTGTATGTTGCATTCACACAAGTGTCATAAGGCTCATCAACTTGGTTATCATGTTGTGATTGTTCATCTTGATAGGCTTGCCTCTTACCTCTCTCAACCCTTTGGTGTCCATCCATATATCTAGTTGAGATGAGGGGTGAGACTGGTCAACTTTCATGAGAGGAAATGCCAAACGGAATGGTATCTCTATTTCTTTCAAATATGTCATCAAGGTATTTATCCATTTCCCCCCTCTCTTGTTGAGTAAATGTGTAACTCTGTAAAATCTGATGAAAGATCAGATTCACAGAACCCGAATACACCTGCATGCAAATGACCTAATACAAAGATGAAGTACGAAAACGAAAAAGCATAACACAGAGGTTGCTCAAAGAGTGAGAGCAAA
>MU226436.1:5223256-5254732 GCA_018584345.1 Thuja plicata
AGGTTTATCTTCTCAACAAGGACAGTTTCTAGCTCACCAACTCCAAGCAAGGTCACTTGTGAAACCAAAGATTACTAGTTCAAGAGGTCAAAATGCAAGAATCCAAAGTGTAAACAAGCTTCTAACAACAGGGTAAGTGACCTAACTTGACCCGGATCGACCAAGGAAGACTGGAAATGACATGATAGCAAATTGAGCAAGTTGACAGCTTTACACTTAAGAATGCAGATTTGTTGATTATTTTGATGTTTGCTTTGAATGTTTTGTTGTTGTTTTGATCTTTCACTCATGCAAGATACATCAAGAAGATTGGTTTGTTGTAAAAAAAGAACAGTCACACCACAACCAGGTAAGCCAGGGCAATATCTGTTGAATTCCCACTTGAACCGAAGTTCAGCCATGCCTAGTCATAGCGGACAACTTAGAAGCTTGGAGGCACGGGCTCCTCCTTACAGTGCACTCACTTCTCAGGCACACCAAGCTTCGAATCCCAAGGGAATCACTTCTCAAAGGACCGTTGTTTCTACTAAGAGCCGTGAAAATATGGGATGTCTTAGTCGGTCTCTGACCTTCCACGCCAATAGATAGAGGGATTTTGGTCACTAGAATAAATTTTTTAGTCAGGGCATCCATTCAGGAGGCTATACATGTGGTAGATTAGCCCAGTTAAGGAGGCCTCCCAGCCTATAGAAGTTACATTCTGTAGGTTTTTATGCACCACGAGGGTACTGAGGGAGATCTTCTGTCGGCATAGAGAAATCGACACCTGTTCACTGTGAGATTAATCACAATGAGATTTTTTATATACCGGTTTGGAAGGGCTTAGCTTTAGCCTGTTATCGGTTGGGCAATCCACTCTCACTGGCTCTATTAAATCTCTTGGGAGGTACCCATGCTAAAATAATTATATGAATTTCTCTTACACCCAAGATCCACAAAGGCAAGGGAGACGATACGTTCATATAATTCTTAGGATTACAATCTAAAAAGGCACTTCAGACACATAAGAAGATGAAAACAATGTTTCTGGATTTCTGATCATCCCAAAAAGGTGAGAGCATAGTTTCCTGACATTATTTCCATCCCTAAAACATCAAATATAAGTTCATTTTAAAAGTCTTGCATGTGCGTTCCTATTTTAATAAAACAAAAAAAATATGCGAGCACAATGTTTAGCGTTCTATCGATCAAGGCAACCTGCAAGACGATTTGTTAGTAGTCTGTGTTTTTACTCTTCTTTTTAAACATCCTACAAACCACTATTAGGGTGTAATCAACAAGATAAGTCAGAGAACAACAAAGCCCAAAACTCATCAGCGTTAGAAAAATAGAAAATCATAAATCTGATTGCATATTCAGAAAGTAGATGAAAATTACGCGTTTTTAAAAAAAAATTGTACTAAAAAATGTTACCGTATGAGCCCGTACGAGGCTTCGAAAGCTGCAAAATAGAGGATTAGACAGGTACAGTTATTAAAACCTACAATTTCTGATAAATTTGTGACTCAAATCCATAAACTAAGAACAACCCAGAAATCTTCAGACAATCCTACCCAAAATAAAAAAGAATTGCACTCAATTTGGACCTAAAATGAGCAAGATATGATTGTTTGAAGTTAGACTGCAATTTCAAAAACTCCAATGGTGAAGGCAAATACTTTTCAAACTCTACTGACGTCAGCAGACTGCGGCATTAAAATTGACAGTTTTATGGATGTCACAACAGTCCATGCATAATGATGGTTTGACGGCCGTCAAATTAAACACAGTAAAAAAAAGCTAATTTTTTTGTCAGTTTTTTTTAAAAATCTGCATCAGGCTGCGTGTAGAAAAATGTGAAATCTACCTCGATTTTTGTGAAACAGGGTTGTACGTTCTGCTTGGGCAAAAGAAATTTGCCACATATTTTACTTTCGCTGGATATGGGCTAGTTTATACTTGTTTTCAACCGAAACAATGTTCCAGACGCGATGGTGGGGTCAGATTTGGCTCAAAATGAGAGCTTCAAAGACAATGAGAGAATAATAGATAGAAGATAGAAGGAATTTTTGAATGTGATGATAGAAATGGATGTTCTGCCCCACAGTGGGCGCCAAAAATGTGTGCTAAAATGTTGACACACTTCTATGAGTCATTGTATTCAAGATTTCTCAAGAATGAGGTCTCAAATGGAAACTCATAGCTCCCTATTCATGGAGTGCAAGGGTTTGTGATGAAGGCCCTCAGTTTAGACCTAGTTTATGCCCATGCAAGTACATAATGAAATGAGAGATTCAAAGAGGAAGAGCAAGAATGCTAGTCTCCGTGATCATCAAATATGCATTGCAAATGAAAATGGAAGCTATTCTATATGATAACAATGCATGAAAGGAAACTAATCTATATGATAATGATGCATGAAAGGAAGCATGCAAACTAATCTATGAATGAAATATGCAAGATTAATCTATGAAAGGAAATATGCAAGATTAATCTATGAAAGGAAATATGAATCTAAATTAACATGAATCTACTCTAAATGGATTGACATGGATGCATGAGAGAAGAAGACAAGAAGAAGAGAAGTTGCATAGTTCAAGCTCAAATGCTCAAAATCTCCTCCAAAATTGCTCTCCAAACCTGCAGCATAACAATAACATGAAAAATTGATATGAAATGAGAAGGACAGGGCTCCTTATAAAGGAAAGTGTGGAGAGGAATGCATCCTCAAGAGCAATGTGGGATAAATCCCTAAAAGGAAAGTGAGAGGAAAAAGCCCACCACTTATGAATATGTGTGGAGAAAAAGGAGTTTTATTTGATTTATTTCCTTTTTTTTAATCACAAAGAGAGATTTAAGTGAGGATTTTATTTATTTAATTAAAAGAGGGATTTTCTTTTAATTAGGATTATTTAATTTAATTAAAAGGGATGTTTTCTTTTAATTAAATAAGATTATAGATAAAATGATCAAACCTTAGGAAATATTGAAATAATTGAATTAATTACGATTTGATCAAGGAAATTGATTTGAATTGAAAATATTGCATGGCATTGATTCAGGAAATTGATAAATTGATTTTGTCATTTGATAAATTGAAGAATGGGGCCCATAGTCTAGGTGACCATTTTAGGGTGCATACAACACCCACATTCTCAACCTATTCAGCCAACCATGTGGGTGGTATTCATTGTGATGGAAATCCAAGGCTCTCACTTTCATTCTCTACTGGTTGAACCAAGTCCACTTAATAATTTAATTCATTCCATGCTGGTTGAACCAACTCCACTTGAGAACTTGAATCATTCTCAGCTACCTGAACCAAGTCCACTTTTGATTTTAAATCAGAAACATCCTTGCCACTATGAATTTCAAATGTGTTGTTGGGTTGCATCATGAGTGGAGGCATTGTCACCGGTGTTGTATCCTTCTCTGACGGTGTAGAAGGGTTTGAATTTATTTGAAGAGGCATTGCATTTCTCACATCGGGAGTTGGATGTGTGGTTTCAGGCTCTGGAGGGAAGCAGACACCTCTTTTATAGGTAAGAATTCTCGTTGTTTCTCTTATGACTAGACATCTATTCTCCTTGAATCGAAATGCCTTCCCCATATACCATGCAATAAGAAGAGTGATGATAGCCATTGAATGTCAACAAATATGCTTGAATGAGAAACTATTATGCATATTCCAATTGCCTGATATTGTAGTCTTAATGTGTTGGTGATGCTTAAACACAGGAGTTACGATTCTCTTGCTCAGTTGTATTAATGTTTGTGTAGTTTCCTGGATAGTTATGAATGAATATGGTCAACTAATGATAGTAGGGAGGAGGTCATATGGAGACGAAGAAACAAAATAATTAGACTGGTTGTGATTCATGGTCAAAACTTTTCAGGTCAACTAGGTGAGGTGGGGTAGCCAGTATGGGCTCTTTCCACGTAATTTTCTAAGTGTACACACGACAAGGAAGTGTGAGAAAGAAACTAGTATGACTTTTAATGTATACCTAGGTAAAAAACCATGATGGGATTTGGTCGGTAACTACTCTTTGAAGCATTTGTTGGTGTGAAAGAGTTTCTGAGAAATCTCTTAGTTGTGGACCATATTTTTCTAGAAAAAATCTATTGATAAAGTTGATCTATCGTGACTCTAGAATGACCTCGAATATGTAAGAATAGAAAAAAGGTGTGGTCAGTAGCAAATGATCATCACAAGGATATGGAGCATGAAATAATTCATCATTCAGATGAGATTGGCCTACAATTCATTCTTGTTGTGCTTGAATTGACAGATATGGGATCTCCACTAGGCATTCTGTGTGGGGAATGGATCTCCGGAGTAAGGTGGGGGATGTTTCATCCAGATATAAGCTAGGATATCTTCATTTGTATCATTTGGAGGATATGTTTCTATAAGATGTAGACTTGTCAGTTTCCTATGGGCCTTGAAGTAGTTGTCTCTATCATATTCATAGTTCTTCACAACTTGATAGCATTATTCTATGTTATTAGTATCAGCACTTAGTTGTGTCCAAGTCTGTTTTCTGGATTGGATCATGGTCAGTTGTCCAATGCCATTTGTCGAAGGTAAAGTGGGAATTCAATAAACAAGAAGGAAAAAATACAAGTAACATAAAGTGATATATATATATATATATATATATATATATATATATGAACATGAAGGAAATAGTAAACATGACAAAGGTTAGATAAGATGGATAAGTTAGAATGTACTGAGCATGAATGTAAATAAAGAAGTATTATACAAATCAAATACAGAAAATGATAGATACATTAGAAACAGATCACAAATGGAGTTTAACTTTGGAACAACAAAGAAGAATTTGGAAACTATATGATAGTGAAATTTGTAAGCGAAATGAGTTAAACTGCAAGGGTATACAAAACCGTGAGGAATTTGGAAAGTAGATAATAGTGAAAGTTGAAACTGTGAGGTTGTTAAACTGCAAGGGTATACAAAACTATAACTGAAATGAACATTAATGGAAAATTAAAAATAAGGGTCTACAAAACTGTAAGTGAAATGAACATGAAGGAAGCGGTAGATAGGAGTTTCGAACAAAAGGGACAATATAGGAAAAAAACATAGCACTAATGAACACTTAAATAGCTGGAAAATTAATCTTCAACTATTTGTTGTCTGCTTTCTTTCTTCTCTTTTAGATAACTGTAACCAAAATGATCATGTAGGAAATGTAGAAGTAAGGGTGTAGAAAATAGTTAGTGGAATGAAGGAAAGGCCATAAATAATGGTATACAAATCTTGAAGAGAAATCAATATGATCGTAACAACAAAAAGGATAGAAACTTGGATGTGTTAAATATGGTAAGTGAACAAAACAATAGAAAGGATGGAATCATGGATACTTATGAAACTGCAATTGAAAACATGAATGAAATAGCAGAAACAACCCAAAAAATGTGACGATGTGTGACACTAGTAAGGGTTTGGAAATGAACATAATATGAAGGAAATAGTAAAATGGATAAATACATGCAAATGAATTCAACATCAAAGGAAATATAAAAATAACATTAACCAGTAGTAAATATGTACATACCTGGCTAAAGAGCTTCAAATCTTGTTGCACTGCGCTCTACTTTCTTTTTGTTCTCCATTGGATGTTGAATGGGCTGAATGATATTTTTGAAGTCTACTTGTCTTTACTTTGAGCACTCTTACAATTTTGAAATTTGAATTTCAAGCTTTACTTGAAAAAATTCATCTGACGACTGCTTTCAGTTAAGATTTGATGGGTCTTTAATGGTTATTGGTGGCTTTATAGAAGTTAATTTTGAATTTGCAAGTGGTTTATTTTTGAAGTGACCACATCTTGTGCGCTTAAGGAGGAATGACAATACATTTTGGCTGGCTTGATGGGACTGGGTCTTGTCTAAGTGTTAAAGGGTGGTAACATATACGTAGGCAATACAAGTTTGAGTAGTAGCATTGAGGTGGCAATTGTCAACATGTCTTGGTTAAATGTTTGTCCATGAAATAATGTGTTGATTATATCGTGCACCGTGCTTGAGGTGGTTGAACTCATTTTAGGGTTAAATGTTGACAAATAAGTGATTAGCCATATGTGTAATAGAGGCAAAAAAGTTTGCCTTTTGTAATGAGTGGCCCTCTTTAATCCACATTAGAACCTGTTAGTGTGAATGAAAGGCTGCTTGTTCGACATGAAAGGGACCTAATTTTTTATTTTTTGCATATATAAAAAAACACAGTTTGTCCTAATATGATGCTTTTAACATTGTATTTTGTTGTGGTTATTTTATTGTTGACTTTTGAAAACCACGTGGACATGTAATGGCATCCGACGCGATTACGTGTGGGCCCCTTTCAACTCCACTAACATCGCACGTTTAGGACCCCGCGCACTTATTGACTCCTCTCCCCTAAATTATGTAAAATAAATTTGTGTAATATTTTTAGTAAAATTAAATTATCTTTATTTTTTAGTAAAAAACTCAAGTATAATTTGAAAATATATTACTTGAACGTATAATTTACTTCACTTTGACTTTGATCTTGCTTTCTTGTTTCCCTTATGTAGTGATGCACATTGCAATAATCATACTCCATCTCACTCTTCTTTCATTCGTATGGTCAAACAACTAGGGGTGTCCACCAAACTTCTACCCTAGACATACATGCAAACATACTTAATTTTAACTAGTTACTATTTTTTTTTATTCTGTATTAAATTGTAATTTGTTCACTATTGCAATATTTATATTCATTAAATATTTTTTATATAAATTTAGTATATACATATATTTAATATGTAATATTAAAATTAAGTAAATATTATGTATATAATTTTTATTTATTTCTTCCCCTTAATTTAATATTGAATTTGCATTATATAATCAAATATAATATATATATTTTAGACCTAATGTCCTTTTCCTTAAAAATAAATAATAAATAAGACATTTATATTGTTATAACTAATATTAATTTATTGCTAACAAGTACAAAAGGGTGAAGATCCCAAAGTTTGTGTATGTTGTGTTTCTCTTGTTCCTCCTATTGTCCTTCCATCCTTATACTGGAGGAAGTTGATGAAACTTCTCGAATTTCTTTTTAAATTCATGTCTAGTTATTACACTTGCTACGAAAGTTTTTACACACACACACATAACTAGCTTTCACAAGTATACATATCATTTCCAAAAATAAATTCTTTTTATTTTATACAATCCCAATTGATGTTAGACAATTAAACTATTTTTATTATAATTAAAATATATTTATATAATCAATATAATTTATAAATAGTTAAATTTATATAAAAAAAATTTAATTATTATTTTTATTTAAAATTTTTGAATATATTTTATATCAAACTATATAATAAATAAATCATACAAAGAATAAAATTATATTTTAAAAAATTAATTTTTAATGTATTTAAATATATATTATATAAAAATTTTAACAATATTATCTACTATTTTTATATTATATATAAGGAGATCAAAAAAGAATCGAAAAGATCCAGTTTAGTTACATCGGAGAGAATCAAAAAATAGGAGGCCCAGCCTCACAATACAAGATCACAACGAAATGTTCAAGTAAACCAAGCAATACAAAACAGAGCAAGGAGCTCAATAGAAGACTAGTGCAAAATATCTCTGTGGGTGTCAACCCACGCAGTCTAGCCCATAGAGCCCTCCATCCACACAATATTTTTCACTTCCTAGATTTGCGTCAGCATGAGGTTCTGATCCTTTTTAGATTTGAGGTTCTTTTTTATTTCCTTGTTGAGCTTCTTGCATGCCTTATCAAACATCTTGTAATCCTCCATATTCCTTCTCCAGTCGTAGCCATGCTTGAGTTCGTACACAAAGAAGGTGGCATAACCATTTTTTAGGAACCTTTTAAGTTTCTCCTTGTCCATCATCATAGTAGTATGGATCTACAAAAAGGTTTTAAAATGAGTGAGTTTAAGAAATGGCTCAGTAAGAACCCTGGGGTTGTTCTGATACTTTTCCTCATTCCTGTACTTCCAAATCAGCCAAAGAATATTAGAAGATAGGATATTCCAAAAGAGATTAGCATCTTTTTTAAGACCATTAATATTCCCAGTGATAATTTCCAGGATATTCACATTTATAGGATAACTTGTAATACCAAACATTTTCAAAATTTTTTTAGCAAAAATGCAGTCCAAAAGGATATGTCTGCCAGTTTCATGAAGTTTACATAAGTTGCAATACTCATTCATGTGATTATCTTTTCTAATCGGCGGTCTGTCAAGAGTAACCAACCATTTAAAATATTTAATTTTAGGTTCAATGGTACCTTTCCATAGCATATCAAAAAACTTATTCCAAGTTTTGATATCAAGGAAGGAGTACCAAATAGAGTTAACATGGTCGATGATGGAATTATTATACCTAATAACCCTGTATATATTTTTGGCTTTGATTTTGGATATAACAACCCCATCAGGCCATTTACAATTTAAGAATCCGTGAGAGTCAATGAGACAGGCAGTAGGCAGGTTTTTAGTGGCTTTAATAATCATATTATAGGTCTTCTTTTGAGAGGCCAGGATATCAAAGCTGTTCTTAAGATCATCCCGGTTGATAAGCTTATCCTGCTCAAAGAGATCAACCATCTAAGAGATGCCCATTTTGTTCCAGTACCGAGCAGAGCACCCTTGGGAGAGGGCAAGGGGTTTGCCAGACAAGTGAAGATTCCACCATATGGATCTTTCACCATATAAATGATTATCATCATGGAAGTCCTTATTGGCAATATGCTTTCTGACTTGATCCCAGGCTTTCCATATGGATCTAAAAATAGCAGAGCCCTGAACAACTATAGGGAAGTTACCAATAATCAAATCACTAAAAGGAAGATTCTTCCAATTTTTAGCTTGTTTAGGGAATCCCCTTTCAATATTATGCCTAACAAGAACCTTCCAGGGATCATAACCATCCATAGAATGAAATATCCACTTGGCAACAAGGGCCACCCCTTGGAGTTTAAGATCTTTTAGCCCCAATCCCCCCAAGAGTTTATCTGTATGGCACCAGGCCCATTTGACAACATGCATTTTTTTAATTTCCTTTGCCATCAGACCAGAGGAAGTTCCTGACAGCTTTTTGAATTTCCAGAATTTGGTAGTTACTGAACATCCAGGCAGAAGAGTAGAATATATTATAGGAGGAGAGAATTTTTTAACAGGCCTGAACCCTGCCGGCTAAGGACAAGGATCTATTATGCCATTTTTCTATCTTCTTGGCGATCTTATCTTTAATCTAAAACCACATATCTTTGAGGGAGGGCTAAATAGAGAAGGGAATGTCAATATATTTAACAATCTTATGAGGGCCTCCCCATTGAAAGTTGTGCTATTTAAACCAGTCAGGGGGCTGATCCCCCCTACCAAGGCATATGGATTTGGATTGAGATGCCCGAGCACCAGAGATGGCACGAAAACAATTAAGTTTGGTTTGCAAGGCTTCAAAATTGACAGCATTGGATTCAAAGAAAATGGCAGTATCATCAACAAACTGGGAGTTGATAAGCTCCTCATTATTAGGGAGAGATATAATTTTAACAGCTGGGGATAAAGAGTTATCTCTAAGAATGTAATATAAGGCTTCAGAGGCAATAACAAAAAGGGCAGGGGCCAAAGGGCAGCCTTGTCTGATGGATCTACCAAGGGGGAAAGGTTCAGAAAGAGAGCCATTAATATCAACTTGAGAAAGGGCGCCATTAAGCAGAACATGAAATAAATCGCAGAAGGTACTAGGAAGGCCAAAAGCCTTAAGCATCATGGATATAAAGCTCCAATCAATTCTGACATGCTTTTTCAAAGTCCAGGAGTAACATGGCAGAATTTTGTTGAGAGCAGTTGACCCAATTCATGGCTTCCCAGCTGGTGATAAGGTTCTCAAGAATATATCTACCCTTAATGAATCCAGTTTGGGTAGCATAGATAAATTTAGGTAAGATATTCACAAGTCTAAGAGCCAAAATCTTAGCTAAAATCTTATACGAAACATTGAGCAGAGTAATGGGTCTCTGATTCTTGATGAGAGCTTTATCTCCATCTTTGGGAATAAGTTTAATGATGCCTCTATTTATAGTAGTACCAAGGGAGCCATTGACAAGGGCTTCCGCATATATATTTTGAAGATCTTTACATATCCAACCAATGATGGCTTTGTAGAATTCCACAGGGAGACCATCCGGCCCAGGGGCCTTGTCATTGTGGAGAGAGTTTATAGCCTTTTCAATTTCCTCCAGAGAGATGTCCTTAGACAAAAAACCATCATCAGTGCTAGATATCATATTAGGGATCAGAGGAATGCACTTGTTTATATCATGGCTTCAGCCTCTTCAGAGTCCTTAGAGGTGAAAAGGTTTTTGTAGTAGTCAGAAAAGGCCTTTTTAATGATATCCGGGTCAAAAATGTCTTGATTATTCACTAAGATCCTGTCAATAGTTTCATTAGATTGTTTGTGTTTAATGAGGTTAAAGAAGAATTTAGATCCATGATCACCATTTTGGAGCCAATGAGCACAAGACCTAATCCTCACGCCTCTAATCTTAGTTTGTTGATGCTTCCTGAGAGCTTCTTTAGCATAAATAACATGTGAAGTAAGATCACTATTTGAGGGACAAACTTGTATGTTGGCTTTAGCTTTTTGCAGATCAGAGGAGAGATGTTCTTCAGTGAATCTATAATATTTGGCTCTCTTTTGGCCTATGGTTCTTAAAAGGTTCTGCCAGGCCAGCAGGTTGATTTCCCATTTATTGGTGTGCGAGGAGGAGGGGGAGTTGAGGAAGTTGATATGAAAAATGATGGAGATGGCAGCCAAAATATTTTCATCATTGAGCAGACTAGTATTCAGGATAAATTTAGAGTTGGAGCTCCTATGATGCACAAGGGAATTGTTGAAGCTAATGCAGGCGAAAATGGGGTGGTGATTGGAGAGGGCAGTGGAGGTGACAAGAATAAAGTTCCCTTGGTTATCAAGAAGGAGAAGAAATTTTTGCTACCATAAAAATGATCAAGCCTAGATTAGATTCTAGATGTGCCTTGTTGAAAATTGCACCAAGTGTGCCATAATCCTAGATTATTAACCTGATTACCGATAAGGGGGTCGAACAAATTTTTAGCATTCTTCATCCTAGTCTAGTGAGTTTTTTCTTGATCCTTCCAGGCAAATGGGAGACCCCCCCAGTTTGTCAACCTGAGACTCAACCATATTGAAGTCCCCTCCAACAATCCAAGGGATATTAGGCAGAGCCGCCAACCAATCCCAAAGAGTCAATCTGTCCCTATGGTCATTATGGGCATAGATAGAGCATATGCCAAAGATAGAATTGTTATAATTAATGGTAATCCAGACAACTCTTTGACATGGAAAAAGACCATTTCCAGTGATATATCTTCCCCATTTGGAGTTCACAAGCAACGCAGTGCCTCCCCTGCCTCTGGGGTGCGCGGTATAATGTTTAAGAGCATCCTTCTAGAGGAAGTTAAGATTGGACTCAAGCACGAAACCAACAGCCTTGATTTCTTGAAGCATCAGAAAATCCAGGGATTTGTAGGTATCAATAAATCGCTTAATAACAAACTTTCTGTTCGGGGATTCAAGCCTCCTAACATTCTAGGAGACACAATTCATGAGAGAACACGAGAAGGGGTAGAATATTGGTTTGCCTCCCCTTCATTAGGGGACATGGTAGCTGGGGAAATGTCTCCAATTTGTTTACCTGAAGAACTCTTGTTTTTGGATCCTAATGACCTCCCTCGTCGTTTAGAGGCATGAAGATTATTTTCGAATTCATCTTCATTGTCAGAAACTACAGGGGATTGGGAGTCGACATCTATGGAATGCTTTAACTAGAGGGGGATGGGAATGGAGACAAGATGGGATTTAGAAGTAGGGATAACCTCCAGCGAACAATCATCACTAATCTCTCTGAAAACCTTGTGTGGGAGTTCACGAGAGGGGTCGGGTTTGGTGCAGCTGCCAGAAGGGTCTAGGTTGATGTTATCTGAGAAGGATGAGATAACTTGAATTTCCTAAGAATTGGGGTTATTCAAACTGGGGGGGAAAAAGTTTTAGCAGGCAAGGGGGTACCTAGAGATGCGTTATCACTTCTAGGGGTTCTTCTCCTACATTTTTTGGTGACAACTTGGAAGCCATCATTAAGGAACGTGTTATCAACCGTGACAGAAACAACCGAGAAGGAGACCGGTGACGGGATAGAAGAATAGGTTGGAGATATGGGGTTCAAATCGGGGAAGGGATTAGAGGGTGCTTTAGCTTGAGGACTTATAACAACAGAGGATTTCACATTAGGGATAGTCGTAGAGATGGGTTTATCCGGCTGTGGGGATTTGTTAGGAGTGGGTTTCTTTATAATTATGGGACAATCTCTCCTAAGATGCCCTTCTTTCCGACATAAAAAATAGGCGTTCAATCCTCCTAGGATTTCAATGGGGCAGGTGAAGATGTCTTCAGAAATATTAATGCTCAAGTCAGGAGGGATTTCTTTTCCAGGACTCAGCGAGATAAGAACCCTAGCATCCATATGAGTAACTAACCTAACCATTTCATCCATGTGAACGAATTTTCCCAGGGGTTCCAGTAATTAAGGGAGAAATCACCACAAAAAGGAGGAACATTCTTAACAAGAATCCACCGAGGGGCTGAGAGGGCGAGGACTTCCTCATGGACAGCCTCAGGAGACCAAGCTAGGGCACGGAAGGAGGAAGTTCCAACAGTCCAGTATTGTTTTTTAAGAACTCAACTTGGGATTCATTGTTAGCAAACTAGAAGATCATAAATAAACCCTTCTGTATTTGCCTACAAAAAGAAATATGATAACCAAGCTTCAAGTTCCAGAAATTATGAAACCAATCATCTAGAAATTTCCTCAGAGGGCATTTGTCGATTTCAACAACAGAGAAAAAAATAGCAGTATTTCGTACCCTATTATTTTCCTTAATAATTTTAGCAAGCATTTCAGGGTTGGGAGCAATGGAAAAAGGCATCAAAGCAGCCTCAGAATTCTTACCAGGAACGGAGGCTCCATGTCTAGAATCCAAGCTAAACTTCGCATTAGCATCAACGACAGCGCCATAATTAGCAACTGCCTCGGAGTCAGAGAAGGATTTGGTTTTAGTAGAATGGGCAAGGTTAGGTTTATTAAGCTCAACATTGATATCTGCATTTTTAGTCTTAAATGCAGAGGGAATGGGGGGTACGACCTCTGCCGGATGACAGAGGGCGGAGGAATGAAGATCAGTCATCTTAGACGCATTGAATGAAAAACAAGGAAAGCCCACACTTGTTACATCCGTGTCGCCGGAGTAGTCCAACTATCGATTACCGTCCGGGGAGATGCTACCATGTTTCACCACTTCTGCACTATTCGCTAACTTTCGTACCATTCAGCAGAGCCCAATCTCTATCAAAACTCCAAAATTAATCCAAATCTACTATTAATTTCTATTATATGAAAAATATAATGTGTATATTAACAATTATTATAAAATTAAACATAAACATTATAAAAAATTAAAGCAAATTAAATTGAAAAAATTAAAACATATTTTAAAAACTTATATTAAAATTATTAAAACTAATTTTTTTCATTTTCTATTAAAAATAACAATAAAAAGATTTGAAAATTTTGAATAAAAAAAAACTTAGTAAGAAATTAAAAATTAATATATAATTTTTAATAGAAATATATGTGATTTAATCTTAATATTAACTTTTTCACATATGCAAACTTAATTCTCTATAAAATTTTATTTTGGCAAAAATCTAATTTTTTAGAAATAATTATCGTAAGGTGGTGGTGCAAATTCTAGTCCCACCATTTTTTTTTTTCTAAAATGATCATGTAGTAATTTATTTTCTTCTTCATGAAACCTCTTATTCCTTAAAAATAGAAACTTAAACCACTCCATACGACCCACCCGTTAATGAATCATGAAAAATATGAATCGTTCTTCTCAAATAAATAAACACCTTTAACCTAAAAATTAATCACGTCATATTGTTTCTTTACAACTGGAAATACATTCACCGGCTGCCATGAATCTTCCTGTATTTAGTAATTGAGACATACGGAAGGTTAATACAAAATATATTATAAAACTAATCACGTCACAAAGTTCCTTTACAGCTGGAAATACATTCCCTCGCTCCCATGAATCTTTCTGTATGCTTTCACATTTATTAACATTTAACAAGCAAAGGTTTTCAGGGATAACAGAGATCGAATCCATTGTATACCTGGTCTAAAATAAGAGCATTGGTGAGTAAAACTTGGTGAAGGTTTATAATATACTGAAAGAAATAAACATAGGTTACAGGCAATTTGGTTTTTAAAAGCTTTGTTCTTTTACAAGACTTTATTGCAGGCAAGTCTTTGGAGAGGTTTGTTCTTTTAAAGTTATTGATTGTGGATGCTTTAAATCTATAATGAAATAGCATTATTTATATTTCAGTGTTTTATTCTGATCATAACTCTTTAACTTTGGGTTTGGTCATCGAAAAACCCCTGCTATCTCTTTTTCTAATTTGTTCAATGATAACTACATTCAAACCCTAGATCCAGCGAAGTTAAAAGACAACTCTACATTCAAACCCTAGCTCCTTGCTTAGGGTTTAGAGAGTTCAGGTAGATCCGGCGAAGTTAAAAGAAAACCTGATAAACTTTTAGTTAGGCCTAAAATTCGTACAGACAAGGGTTCAAGTTTTTGAAATTTAAGTACATTTTGAAAACGCATTATCTATTTAATTTTTTAAAGATTTTTTATAAAAGCAACACTCACATGTGAAAAAAACATGAAAATCGCGACCTGTTGCATACTTTCGGCCTCTGTTGAGTGCTGTTGCGACTGTAACTGTTCAAAAGGGACGGGACTCTGGCCTTAAATTTGATGACTGTAGAACTTATTTAGCCATTTTTACCGTAAAATGCAATTAATATTTCAGAAACCTGTATGATATGAAAGGGATGGTTTTAGACAGACTGTCAAAAATTTTAAAGAATTATTTTTAACATATTTAGTGAAAGCGATGTCTCGACATGTTCTCGACTAAATTACCTAAATTTGAATGAAAATCATTAAAATATATTTCGAAACATTAAGGAAAGTTAAAAAAAAATGTTTGCAGATGTTGTTTCTCTCACAGCAGTCTTTGTTCGATTTGTAATGAGGAACTTCAACGAATCTGTAGTGGCCAAAGTGAAAAAGCGTTTGCATTGTGCAGCGTTTGACGAATCAACAGGAAGTGAGGCAGGGGATTGCTACAAACAAGTTTTTAAAATTATCATTTGCATTGAATGTCAAACTGAAAACTTTATGTTAGATTGATTTTGGATCCAATTGTGTATATTTGCATTAGAGAAAAAACAATTGATGAATGATATAGCTAGAAAAATTGTGAGTAAATATTATGAGGTGACATGTGGTGAATATTGTATTTTAATTTTTAATTTTAATTCGGACATTCCACTACCAGATAAATGCCAGATAGCAAACTGTCGTAGAAATGACAAGGGTAATGTACATATGTGACAATATTTCCTCCTCCTGATCCTATAAGCTATGAACCAGTATGAATTATTAATTAAATTTTTTAAATATTTATGTCTAGGTTTCAACAAGTTATCCAACAGAAGTTCACATTTCTAGTTGTATTATTACACTTGTTTGTTTCTGAATGTTGACAATACCGCACTTGTTTGTCACAATTAATTACCCTGTATAAACAGATTCATATTTCATGAGAAAATGCCTTGAGCATGTGTTATCTATGCACATCTATAGCTGCTATTTTTGACAAGTTTGTAATGCAATTGGAATGTCAGATTCAATTGGAAGCTGAAAGATGTCAGACAAAGTAGTAAAGGTAAGGGATTTAGTTCGGTCTCATCCGAGACCAGTCGGATGAGTATTTTTTTGAAGATTGTAGTTAATTTAGCTCGAGCTTTTTGTGGTTTAATATTTGGTGTTTCTTACATGGTCTTGTGGCAATGTTGCTTTATTTCTTGCCCTCATTAATGGTTTTTAGGTGAAATATGAAGACGTGATGGCACGGCTTATGTTACAAATTGAATGGTATGAGGGTAGACCAGATATATCTATGCATTATCTGAAATCCCAGATTTTTGACCTTTTCAAGTTGAAGGGGGTTGCCGATGAGCTTAATTTAAAATATACAGACGAAGATGGTGATGCCATTGCTATATTAAATGAGGAAGGTTTAAAGGATGCATTCAACCAGATGCTCAGCCCTTTTTATATGGAGGCATCGTTGGGTAGGAACGAAGGAAGTTATCTAAAATGCGGTGGAATTAGCTTTCATAATTTGGCGCCATTTGGTGGAGGAGGGGGAACAGAGTGGAACGATGGAAATTTTGAAGGAATAAATGGAATTACTGTAACCACGAGTTCAAAATCTTTGCTTTCCATTCAAGTTAGTTATGCTACTCGCAAGGGTAAAACTCATACTGCGGGTCGACATGGAGGAGGAGCAGGGGACGCTATTTGTATGGTAATTTATTAATTAATATGTCTTATATGAGTGATTTTCATTTTCACTGCTGTTTCTTGCAAACATCCTCTGATGTGTCTGACAGAATCTTTGGCTTTGTTTGTTTCAAACATGGTATGATGTGCAGAAATTTAAGTACCCAAATGAAAAGCTTCAAAAGATAAGTGGATATTGTGGACTTGCAGACAATACATGGACAGTCATCAAAGGTTTGTCGTTTGAAACCAACCTTGCAAAATATGGTCCATTTGGGGTAGCAGATTGGGCTACTTTCGAGTTTGATTTGAGATCAAAGGATGTAGTTGGTTTTTATGGCCGAGCTTGTGATAGATATTTGGTCTCTATTGGTCTCCACACACTTCCTTAATACTACCAAACAAAAAAAACTCAACTTGGAAAATGAAGTTAAATCAGAGCTATGAATGTAGTTTATAGGGAAAGGTCCTAATATGCTTTGTTTCATCTCTGTCCTGCATCGTATATCAGATATTTATAGGTCGGTATTAGTGTGAATAGAGTTTTTTCAGTTAATGGTATTGTGCTACTCCTTTGGATGTATAAGACAAACTACTATTTGCCCACAAATTCACTGATCTACTGTGATGTTTGAAATCATAATTTTCTTTCTATATTGCCATGTAGTATCGTTTCTTTTTCCAAAAGAGAGCTATAATTGTAGTTGTTAAGAAATGGAAATGTCTTCTTCTCTCTTACCATGCCATACCTGGTGTAATACTTGTGCACTAAGTGCAGTTATGTTTAATTTTGTTTGATGTCAGCATTGACATTCATTCGTTTGAGTAATATTTCAAGCATTTTTTTACTATCATAGCTAATGTATTTTTGTCAATTGATGAACATTGTACATATATAATTATAACTTGGATTTGATGAACATTATACATATACATTTACAACTTGATTTTGTCTGCTTACTTTGCCCTTCTCTGGGAAATTGATTTTTTACTTTTTATACATCATTTTTCCCCTCAATAATATCCATAATGTAATTCTTTATCATAAAATGAAGGGGCATGAATTTATAGGCAACATTTCTTCTGTAAATATATTAACCATAACTACCAATTGGACCTTAGTGTGCAATTACACTAAAGAGTTGTAGAAGATACAATGATAGAGAGATAGAGATATAATGAGATATAGAGAGAGGGAGATAATAAGATAAATAGAGAAAAGTAGAGAGAGAGAGAGAGAGAGAGAGAGAGAGAGAGAAATAAGGAGAGATATAGAGCAGGAGAGAGATTGAGTAAAAGAGAGGTAGATATAGAGAGAGAGAGAGCCATGTATTTGTGAAGTAGCCACCCATTAATCACCAATTTAATGTAGAAAATGGTGAGCATAAAGTTGGTTGTTAACCAATGAGCTCCCTAGGTAAAAATGAATATCGTCTTCTTTACTTTTGTGGTTTATTACATCATTGGTAGAGAGAGAGAGAGAGATAGCCATGTATTTGTGAAGTAGCCACCCATTAATTACCAATTTAATGTAGAAAATGGTGAGCATAAAGTTGGTTGTTAACCAATAAGCTCCCTAGGTTAAAATGAATATCGTCTTCTTTACTTTTGTGGTTTATTACATCATTGGTAGAGAGAGAGAGATAGCCATGTATTCATTAATTACCAATTTAATGTAGAAAATGGTGAGCATAAAGTTGGTTGTTAACCAATGAGCTCCCTAGGTAAAAACGAATACCGTCTTCTTTACTTTTGTGGTTTACTACATCATTGGTAGCAACAATAGGTTGGTCTTCCTCTTTTATAATAGTGAAGTATGACATAAAACTTTCTCTATGTTCAAGAATTCTAAAGAGTTCCCCTATTAGAATTGGGTAAAGGTGCGTCACGTGGAAGAGTTAAATCACTAGAATTGGGAATACGAGGTACAAACATTCTAAAAGAAGAAATATGCTTGCCTCTTACCTCTTTCTTTTCTTTATCTTCTCTTTTTCCTCTTCGTTTCTTCTTCTCCACTTTTTCCTTTTACTTGTTTGGGCTGATTTTGCTATGCTTTATTTATTGGTGATGATTTTGACTCTTTTATAATAGTAAAGTAAAAAGAATTGTCTGTTTGGAGACTTTGTTTCATTCATTCCTTTCTAAACAATAATTATTTTATTTAAAATGTAATAGTTCAAAAATATTATGACATTTATATTAGGATCCAACATAACAGTTTATTAATCAAATTTATTGACTCATTATAAACAATTTGACTCAAATTCTATGGCTCAATTCTGACATGAAAAAAATCACTTCCTACTTATAAATAAAAAAATATAATATTTCTATAAATTATAAATATATATCATAAATTTTGCACTTCTTATAATAAATAGCTTTTGATAAATCTTTTTGTTCAACATGAACAACAATGGAAAATGTTTTTAGTTTCAATTGTATGACAGCTTTTTATATTTTTGAAATGAATATAAAACAGAACCTATAGATAATTGATTGCTAGCTGTGATCCATAAATAATGTTTTGGTTTTTTAATTTCAAAAAGTAACAAACAACTAGCAAAACAAGAGATTAAAATTACGAACATGTATAATTGTTTTGTGATATTATTGACATTGACAGTGATAAATCCTTATACATATCAACTGAAATAAAAATTTAAAAGAACTAGAAGCAGAAGCCCATTTTTTGATGTATGCCCTCCTCTTTGGAAAACTCAACATCGTATTACATATCTGCCAACCCTTTGTCTATTGTATTTATGGTCATAAACATAGATGGAAATTATTAGGAGTAGAGGCGGATTTCAAATTTAATTAAAGAAAGAGTAGTTTGAAAGGAGAATTAAATTTTCTTTGCTCTCACAAATTCTTCTCTAAAATCTTACCATAAGCTCACCTGAATCTGTCTATGAGGGGAGGCTTGGAGCTGCCTTGGCCAGCTTTGCAGCATCACAAGGCAGAGATAAATTCCACTTGCTGATGGATGCCACTATGGCCTGTGAAAATCCAGCGAAAGGACTACCTTATGGAATATCATGGAGGAAAATGGGAGCTCCGACAAGGAAGATAACTGTGGATATGAGCATGAACAGAGTACAGATACCAAATCCCAAACTCCAGCTCACATTGTTCTGAATATAAATAATAACTGTACATAATAACAGTTAATTCGGCATTGTCTTACGCCGTGAAACAAGAAAGTGGGCTGCAGTCTCTGCAGTCTTACGCCGCAAAACTTTCCCGGTAAAATGTGATCCCAGCTCAAAAAAAGAAATGGTAGGATTTGGTGTTTCCACGTTGTGTTGCCGCATTGCATGTTACTTGTGTTGCATGTTCTCCAGGTCTTGGAGGGGTGAGGGTGTTCCCAAACGCCATAGGACGGTATAGGAGGCCAACAACACCAGCAATGAAAACCCCAATGGTCTTAAAAAGGGCTCCTCCTCTGCTCATTAGGTTTTCCTCGCCTGTTTGATAAAAGTAGCAGCGGCCAAGAATCCAAAATCAATTCACATTCGAAGCCTTGAATTTTTCAATTATCAGAGCCCCCTTCTCGTGTTTCAAATCAACAGAACGAAAGAAATTGAAATGTGTTGCGTTTCTGTTCAAATTTTGCATCCTCGGAGCATTGAGCGTTTAGCTTTGTGTAAATAAATAATTGGTTTGGGGATCTTGAATGATGAATATACAGAAGAGAAGAGTGCAGCTTATGCTGTTTGTTGCGTTTAGTGGTTGGGAGTGAATGATGAATATACAGAAGAGAAGAGTGCCGCTTATGCTGTTTGTTGCAGGCCTCGTCAATCTTAGTACGATTGGTATGGACTTCCCCAATTTTAAATTCACTATTTTGTTTTATTCCAGTTATACATGGTAGGTTACTGATTGATAATAGAAATTTGTAAAAGTTCATTGCTAAAGATTTCAAATAAAATAACGTTTGTAAGAGATAATAAGATTAAAAGATCCTTATGAATTTGTCCGTCCTATCGATTTTTTCCCGTTCATCTTTATACGAAGATTATATATTTTGTGGAATTGAATTGGGATCTCACACTCACTGAGACAGCGTCTCACTGCTGCACCCCAGGCCAGAATCCTCCTGTTCTATTTTACAGCCTCCGTGTTTTTAAAAAGAAACTAAAAGATTTTGATAATTTGCCTCCCGAGCCCTGATGTCTTTTTTAAAGATTGTTTAATAATTTTGATAATTTTGTCCCTTTTCACCGAATTGGGATCTTAGATTGCGCTTAAGTCGATTATCTATTCTGTCAAGTTCACCTGTTCCGGTCAATTGAAGTAGAAATCCCTCTGAATTGGATACAGTATCTTAATATTTCATATTAACCTATATCTCGGGGATTAGAAACTAGGGCTTGGCTATCGTAGAGCACAAAATAAATTTGGTGAAAGGCTTTATAAAGTTTTAAGAAAATCTGTTGGTAGGTGTAAGGAAAATTCAGAAACATTTTCCAGCGCCAAATTGCCTTGAACAGTGAATCTACAGAGTGACAGAGTAGGCGTATTTCACCGTGACAATATAAGGGCAGCAATCTCATTTTGTAGGCTGCACCCAAAATGACGCTATGTATGGGGCACAATCCCTGTCCATATTAGCATAAAAGATATAGGTCTGAGCACGAAGCAATTCCAATATGCAAAAGAAGACCATGGACATCGAAGTTCATGAAATTATTACTAACAAAACAAGTAAGTATGACAAGATCATATTCAAATTGGGGGCCAAATTAAAGGTTTCATAACAATGACTCCTTCAAGCAAGGATATGGGAATTAGCTGTGGTTCATGTCATTTTTGCATGGGTAATGGTGGGCTTAGAGCAAGTCCTTATGCTGTTGTTTAGCTTATTTTTGCTAGTAGCAGTTGTTCAACTTTTTGTGGCACAATTTGTGGAGCTGGTGGCCTCATGGATGATAATGTTTGGTGTTTAATTTTAAGCAGTGTCTTAAATATTACTTTTAAATTAAGTTTTTAGTCATTTTTGTTGCAAATAAAAAAGAGATGGGAAAAAGGTGATGAAGACATGTGTCGCTTATTTCTAGCCCCCCTTTTTTCGCCATAGCTTATTTTCATTTCCTAAAAAATAGCTGCTCCACAAAAATAGAAAAAGATTCTAAATTTTCCTTTTCTTACAATTTATATTTTGCATGGGAATAAGCATGAAAGTATTGAGATGATGCAATGAATACTTAAGGAACTATAAATGTAAATTTATCTACAATACATTTTGGTGTGGATTTTTAAAAGTTCCCAAAATCTGGTTTTGGTTGTGCATTTGTCATGCCATATTACATCTTATGAAGTATTAGTTGGTTTTTGTTAGTTTGTGTTACTTTTTAGGCTACCATGATTACGATTATTTTGTAACCCATTTTAATAACATTGACCTTTCATAATTTAATAATTTCTATTAGAGTTCAAGGTTCAATGATTTTAGAGATACCAAGTTAAGAATTATCTGGTCCATTAAAATAGGTGTTGAGCTTCATGTCGATCTCCATGGTGGATGCAATCGTAGCAATGAACATTTGAAGAACCTTATCCATAAACAAATACTACATTTACATCAAAATTTTGTAAAAGAAATACTGCATTTATATCAAAAATTTGTAAAAGAATCTTTATATATATATATATATATATATATATAAAATCAAAGAATGTTAATGAGTCAAATGGATTACCTTCTAAGAAGACCTAATGCATCAACGCAATAAATATAATGAATTTTCAGAAGACCATTTTTGTAAAAGATAATTTTATATAGAATTTAATAAATTGAACTTACAAATCCTATTTGTACACCTTTACTATAACTCATTTAACTTACTTTATAGCTGAAATTTCCAAACAAAAACAAGGTTCTTGTTGTTTGACTTTGAACTACTTTGGATGCTCTTTGAATAGAGATATAAAGTAAGAAGGATAGGAAGATATAGAGAGATATAGGGAGAAATAAGGGGTGGGAGGAGAATGAGCAAGATCAAAAATAGAAAGAGAGAAGAGAGATAGAGATAAAAAAAAAGTAGGGAAAATAAGGGAGAGAGAGTGTGTGAGTGAGAGGGATATGAAGGGAGAGACAAAGAGGAGGGGATTGGGAGGGAGAGAAAAAGGAAGAGGAGAGAGGAGAGGGGGAGATGAAGAGATAAAATGATAAATATATAATAAGTGATACATCGATAGATAGATAGATGGATAGATAGGTAGATCAAAGAGAACTGTAGGAAATGTGATATACATAGAGAGGTGAAAGGAAAGGAGAGGGGAAGATAAGATAGAGATGAGGAGGGAGAAAGGAGGAGTATCTAAAGAGATATAATGATAAATATATATGAGGCGATAGATAGTACATAAATAGATAGATAGATAGATAGATAGAGTAGATAAAAGAGAAATATAAAAAATCAGTTTGGTGAGTTGTTGTCACAAAATGTATCAACTCAAGATTTAGTGCTTCAAAGCTTCTGAAACGTGGAGTCCAAAGTTTCCCAAATAGGAAGGGTGAAAAAAACTGTAATGATAGATGGAGACCTACACTAGAAAGTAGTGTTGAAGTCAATTAGTTGGCACTCTTAACGTGAATGATTATGGGGCTCTTCTTGAGACCCAACTGTACTGGTTTCATTTCAGAAGCCTGATTTATAGAATTTTTTTGTAGTTATATTTTCTTAACATTTATATTTTTTATTAAATGTACTTATAATAAAATTTTGATAGTAAATTAATTTTGAACAATTTTACTTGAATATAAGATCTCACATAATTAAATTTGTAAGTTAAACAATAAATTATCAACATATTTAAATATTTATGGTAATAATTTTACAGATAATTATTTTATGTAAATATTAGCAATAATTTTTATTTTTTATGAATAATAAAGAAACTTGAGAGAGAGAGAGAGAGAGATGTATGGATCAATATAGATAGAGATGGAAATATATATACACATAAAGGTCTAGGAAGACAAGGATGCAGAGAGAGGGGGGAGTGAGTAATATGAATAATAGAGAGAGAGAGAGAGAGAGAGAGAGAGAGAGAGAGAGAGAGAGAGGTGGGATAAGATTAAATTATCCTACCAAATGTTTTACTATATACAAAAAATGTTAAGAGAAAACTTTCTACATTAGCAATATAGTGACATCATTTAATATATATAACACTATTAGCGTAACCCTTGCACCCTTCAAAGGTGCAAGTGCTAGTTTATCTTTTTCTTCTCCTTCTTGTTTGGAATTGATCTGCTCCAAATGCCATGGAACAGGGTCTTATCCTTGCAAACCCAATGTTTAAGGGTTACCTATTACCTTTTTCTTTTCTTTATCTTCACTTTTTACTTTTATTTGTTGGGGCTGATTTTGTTGTGCTTTGTTATTCAAATCTATCACACCTTTTAGAATATTTTGCAAAGTGTGAAGGTATTACCACACATTCCTTTTCTCCACTATGTTCCTTGTAGATGTTGATTGGGGAACTCTTCTTCCTCGTGGGCTAATAAGACAATTAAATAACTAGCGCTTGCATAAAAAATGAGGTGCAAGGGTTACATCGATAGGAAATTAAAATATAAGTTTATATTAGAAACAGTAATTTGATATGTGCATATAAAATACATTAGTTTAATTTTCAATATTTTATATACAAAATAGTATTTTTTATACAATTTTGAAATACATGAATAATTATTTGTATAAATCTATTCAACATGAAACAAAAGACTTCGAGGATTTACAAATTTCGGAGATAGTGAGAATGGGGGCTAGGATGAGGGCGACAATCCAAAGAGTTTGGGAAGTGCTTTCTATTGTAGGATGCATCTGCTTGTGATCATGGAGTTGGGGTTGCTAGTTTTGGTCCCTTTTGTTGCTTTTGTTTTGGTCCCTTTTGTTGCTTTTGTTTTGGGGCATGGCCCTTCTTCAACAACCTTTTCCCTTTTGGGTTTGAATGGTGTTATTTTATGGCTAGATTTTCTCTACGGAGGGACGAATATTTGGGGTTTTTTTTCCCTTGCATCTAGCGTTGGGATTTATCCTTTTGATGCTATCACTTCAGCTTGGGGAATAACATGTTTGAATCCTATGTTGTGTTGACATTCACTCCCGTTATGATCTTCTTTCTAGACGATTGTATGTTGGTGTGTTTTGGAAGAGGTCTTTGGGACTGCTTGTGTTTGGAGGAGAACAACTATTTTGTTTGGTTTTGCACGCAAGATTATCATGTGCCTTTTCATTTGGCACATGTGAAGACCCTATGCAATTGAGGGTTGTGATGGATGTGGGTTGCTTGTATCCTATATTGGGCTCTCATGCACAGACTTTGACTTGGATATTTTGGGCATGCTAGATGGTGTCTTATGTGCACCTACCTTTCTCACTCTTCACAGGAGTGCATGTTTCTGCAACGTGTTGAAAATTTAATTTTTAAAATAAAAAGTGCTTAAATTGAATTGAATTAACAATAAAATTGATATGATTTAAATGTACTTATTTATATGTTCATTAGATTATTTTAAATTTACAAGTGGGTGTGAATGGTACAATTTAAGTGCAAGATTCAACTTTTGACAAAATTTGGTACTCTTCTCAATATTGTGTTGTGTGTTTTTTAATTTATTTGAGCTCCTTGAAAAAAATTCTAAATAGTTAAACATACCTCACAATAATTTATACAATATAATTTACAAAAGGAATGTCAATTGTTGGTGCAATTTAAAACAAGAAAACATTATAATTAAACATACGTGAATTAGAATAGTAAGAAATACGTGATCTATTACAAAATAAATTAAAACTAGTAATTGCACCTTGGTGTGCAATGAGTACGCCGAAGATATGTGGAAGGGGACAATGAAATAGGTTTTTTGTTTTGATGTGATGGGTTGTGTACATTTTGAAATGTAGGAATTTGTATATTTTTTTGTTTTAATGTTTAACATGTTGCAATTTTAAATTTGTTTGATGATTAGTTTTCTAGTTAGTTTAAATATAATATTTAAATTCTTATAATAAGATCATGTTATGTTATGATTGGTGATGACTATTCATACTTTTTAACTATGAAATTATTGTTTATAAAATTCCCTAACTTGAATTAAAAAGTATTAAAAAAAAAATACTTGTAGAATTTTAAATAATTGTTATTTAGGATTACAATTATTTTGAATCCTATCATAATAGTATTTATTTTATTTTAAACTTATCATTTTAAATGTGTTTATATAATTAAAATTTTAAATTAAAATAAATAATATTATTATAAATAAATTAAAATGATTTATCACTAAATCCTATAACAATAGAGTTATCTTAATTTATCATTAAGTTATTATTAAAAAAAAGTATTACAATAAATGAGTAGATTCAAAGAACCCGAGAAGCATTTTTTAGGAAATGAATTTCTCTATGACAAAATAAATTGTTTTTAATCAATTTGTTTGATAATTAGGTGTGCAACCTTTTATAATATATAGTTTATATATTTTAAACATAATCCATTAGTGAATTAGAATAATTGTATTTCCTATCTTTGCAGTTCATGTAGAGATAATATTCTTAGAAGATGAAATAATAGAAATAATATATAATAAATGAAATAACAGGTTGATCCCAGTCTATGAAATTTATAAGAAGTATACAAATAAATACTTATAAATGATAAATAAGTATATAAATATTTATAAGATTTATATACCCCTTACAATAAAATAAATGATAAATCTCAATTTGTGAAATTCACAGGAAGGTGACGAATTAATATAATAATTCGACCTACATTAAAACTATAGACAATTTTACCGCTGACCCAACTGTTTATAATGAGAAATCAACATGTATAATGACACATGACCTGCACATGTCTCAGTATTGGAAACACGGTTTGTATGGACATTATAAACAATCCATGTACCAAGTATCCAGGGAAAAAGGGACATAAAAGAGAAGGCATTTAGATAACTAATGCTTTTGTTCATACAAATGTTAACTATTTTTTGACATTGGATAGTAACTTATACAAACCTAAATACATTGTAACTTCAAGTGTGTTAAATGAAAATTTAAGTTGAATTTTTAAAGAGTATAATATAGGTTGAGATAATTATTATGGAAGAAAATTGGGCACCTTGACCCTCACATTCACATTCAATCTTTGTGCAATGGTTGTAGTAGAATGTCAATTATGTTGGGAACAACACCTTTAGAAAACTCTTTTTTAACTCCCCAGCTCCGTTGCAAAAGAAGAAAATTTTACTTATGATTTAGACCCCTCTTAGGTGCCATTATTTAGCAACTCAATCTCATTATGGACATCGTTCCTAGAGATACTTATGATCAATGGAAAAAACATTAGTTGGTATACCTGCAAAAAGCACAAATGTTTATTTTTTCAATCTTACATTGTAGTCAACGATAATAAAATTAACCAGGCCAGGAAGTTGGTGATGAGTATTTCTTACATTCCACTCGATTGCCCTCTGGTGGATATCCAAACCCCATTATATTTTGGCATAGGTAGGAGAGACACTTGCAAAGAGTGCGGAGTTCGGCTTTAAAGTAATGCATTTTGTGGATATCTTCATTAAGACCAGATTTCTTTTGCACATCCTGTCAAATATTCTTTTCCCACGAACAGGAATGAGAATGCTCAAGATTTGGACAAGAGAAGTCGCCACATCTGCATTTGGGGCTGGGTTGGGCATCACAATTGGTATACTGTACAATGCTAAATGATATGAACATGTGCAAAAAGGAAATGAAAACAAAGAAAAAGAGGGAAAATCCATGGCGCCCTTCAGCAAAATCCCTCTCTTTGAGTTTGACGAACAGGTGAAATGGAGCGCAACGGCTATGGAGGCAACGACTATGGAGGAAGGTTTTTCTGGGGAAACCAAGTGGCTCATGGCAGGTTACAGAGGGACTCTCGTTGGATATCACATTCCAAACAAATGCCTCACAATGGAGTCTCTAAGAGACATAATCGAGCCGACATTCAGTAGAGCTTTCAGAGTCATGATGCTCATCGGAGATGGCCGATCAATCTTCAGGCCCATAATAGTTCTAGGAATCTTAGAATCAACAAAAATAAGGATTGGCAACCACCTATACAAGATCTAACCCAAAACTCATTTATAGGAAGGAATGGTGGGAATCGGGAGAATGGGATGCATGCGACATGGCGATCGAATGGATCTTTACTGCAACCTCACAAGTTTAGCTTCAAGTATATAGAAGAGAAGTTTTGGCATCCTAAGGATTCAGAGAAAGTCCCCCCCAAAGCACAGATGGTCTCTCCAGCTCCATGAGAAGTTATTAAGGTAGATAGCACTATCACTGTTAGGGCCTCTTCATTATTGTTTGAGAATAAGCAATGGGAAGAATCAGTTATTAGATTACAAGAAACTGCTTTTTTTATGAAATGGTTAGGCCCATGGCCATCCTTACAAAAGATTCAAACCTGGATAGAGGGTAATTGGGGAAAGGATTTTGAAATCAAAACCCTATCAAACAAGTTCTTGCTAATCATTTGCCCAACAAAAATGGATAAAGAGTGGATCGTAAAGGGTGGGTCGTTCACCATAGATGGAAAAGGCATTTACATATGTGATTGGAGGCCTAATTTCAATCCAGATCAGGAAGAAGTGGAAAACATAGCAGTCTGGCTGAAGCTTAGAAACCTTCCTTGGGAATATCAAAATGTAGAAACCCTAAAGCTTATTGGAAACTCTGTTGGATAATTTTAACTTCTGAGAAAGTGGTGGATAAGAATGACTTCTATATTTATTAAAAAATATTGGTTAAAATATAGAAATGTTATGAGATTCCAGAATTTATAATTCTCGATTCAAATAAGGGAGAATGGAGATTGAAAATAGAGATTGAAGAGGCTAATCTTTGCATGGAAGCTATGAAAGCTAATGAAAAAGGCAAAACCTTGGCAGTAAATAAAATTTTGGATTTAATCAAACTGATAGAATGCTCTAGAACTCAACAACCCCCATGGTCGATTCAATTCAAAGAAGAGATGGTGGATATTAGAACCTTAGGGGCAGAGATTGACTCACATGCAACCTTCTCTCAGACCTTCTCAGATAAGGAAGGTAGAGTGGATAATGTGACTGTCAGCCCTTTACTTTTGGGCAATATAGAGAACAAGGTCTCCACCCAAGTAGTAAGTGAAATCCCCTTTGATTCTCATAAGGACAGTCTCTCAGATTTGAATTTAGGATTGGTGGTGTCTGTAGTGCCGGATACAGGGGAGGCAGGCATGCAAACCCCCAAGAGCTTCATGAAAAAGTTGACTGATAGAGGATATAAACCAAATTTCACAACGGTAGGGATTCACTATTTTGAGAACGAAGATCAGAATATAGAGGGTGAGTGCTTTGAACAAGTAGAGAAATGCAAGGATATCCAGATCACCCCTATTCATAATCTGGATGAATCCATGGAAGAAATGAAGGATAAGGAGGACAAGGATTGGATTTCTGAGTCCGAAGAGGGAATTGCAGATGCAATAAAGGATGACTTTGGAGTATTAGATCAGCTAATCTTCCTTGAAGAAAGAAATATCAGTCAGTCTCAGTCCTTGCTCACCAAACCTAACATCAAAGAAAAAGGGAAAAGAGGACCAAGGTCGGTGAAGGCCAAACTGGCTATTGCTGGTAGTACAGCAAACCAGTCTAAATTGACTAGATCGGGAAGAGGTTGATCCTCTTCCCTGAAGCTATGAATCTCCTCTCGTGGAATGTCAGGGGTTGCAATGCCTCTGACAAAAGGTGCTTGGTCAAAATATGTCTTGATCAAGCCCAACCTAATGTGGTTTTCTTACAAGAAACAAAGTTAAGTGGTTTGGGTGTGCAACAATTTACTAGGAAATTTCATTTATGGGAATGTCTCTTTACAGATGTCGAAGGTGTGTCAGGGGGATGGGTATAATGTGGAAGGAAGCAGGGGTTAAAGTTAGTAAGATAGATGATGGTAATAACTGGAAGCTTGTTCAGATCCATTCTTTTCAACACAAGATCACCTTTTTTCTATTAACATTTATGGCCCTTGCAACCCCTTAGGAAAGCAACAGTTATGGAGGTCCCTCACAGACATAATTTCAAGACTAAAGGATAGCCTCTTCATGATAGCAGGGGATTTCAATGCCATTCTATCTCCATATGAGAAACTTGGGGGAAAGGGATGGATGAGTTAGAGTCAGAGGGGTTTTGCAGATTTTGTTACTTCAAATGAATTAGAAGATGTTGATTTCAAAAATGGAGCCTTTACTTGGACTAATAGGTGTAAAGGTTTCACAGATATTGCTAAGAAGCTTGACACGTTTCTCATAGGAGGGGCCTAGGTGGAAACTAATTGGCTATGTCAAGCTGAAATACTACTTATTACTGGTTCAGATCATTTTCTGATATGTCTTAGAATTATTGAAGATGCTGCTCTAGAGCGTGCTCCTTTCAGGTTTGAAAAGATGTGGTTACGAGTTCCTGACTTCTGGGAGCTGATTGAAAGATGGTGGAAATTAAAATATATGGTAATTATGCTTTCATCTTTTTAAAAAAATTGAAATTCATTAAAGAGAATTTAAAGATCTGGAATAGGGAACATTTTATGAATATTTTTGAGGAAAAATACAAACTGGAAGCAGAAATGGCTACTCTAAATAAAGTTACTGCAACTGGTGGGATGGACTTATATCTATTTAATCAAGAGATAGAGTTAAGAAAGAAATACTCTGAGATCTTGCATAGAGAAGAAACATATTGGAAACAAAATCCTAGAGAAACATGGCTTAAAGAGGGTGACAGAAAAATGAATTTTTTCCACAATTCAGTTAAAGGCAGAAGATCTATAAATAAAAAATTTTCCATCAAAGATTCGCAGGGCACTCTACTCACTGAACCAGATCAGATTAATGAGGCTACAGTCAGGCACTTTTCTGCAATCTTTGTGAAAGAAGTAGAGGAAGGGGAGGAGACATAGGATTTTTTAGAGGTAATCCCTAAGCTCATCTCTATAGAAGAGAATAAGTGTCTTATGCGCAACATCAATGAATATGAAGTAAAAAAGGCCCTTTTTAATATGAAGAGTGATAAAGCTCCGGGGTTAGATGGTTTCCCTACCTTATTTTTCCAAAAAGCATGGCATTTTATGGGAAGAGAATTGTGTAAAGTGGTCAAGGAATTCAGGAAAGGAGGTTTCATTTTCAAAGATTTTAATAACACTTTTCTGACTTTAATCCCAAAGAAAGGAAAGAAGGAATCCTTTGATGATTTTAGACCGATTGCCCTATGTAACACAATCTATAAATTAATAACAAAAGTAATGGTCAATAGACTAAAAGTGGTGCTACCTACTTTGATCTCAGGATAATAGAGCGGGTTTTCTCTATTTATGAAGGAATAATTGTAGTGCACGAGGCCATTCATTCTATAAAAACTAGAAAAACTGCTAGTATGATGGTGAAATTAGACATAAGGAAAGCTTATGATAATGTGAATAGAAGCTTTCTGATCAAGGTGCTCAACAAATTTGGTTTTGGAAAAGCATGGTGTGACTAGGTATATACAGTTGCATGTCAACCACTAGGCTGTCAATATTGGTGAATGGCAGCCCCCAAGGTTTTTTTGATACTTCTACTGGCATTAGGCAGGGAGACCCTCTCTCTCCATTCCTGTTCATCATCTTAGCCATAGCACTTGGCAAATCCATCAATAAATCCAAGATGTTAGATGATTGGAAGGGCCTCAAAGTGGCTAGGGGTCTAGATGCCATCACTCATCTACAATTTGTAGATGATACTTATCTCATGGGAGAAGCCTCTGCCCGTGAAGCTAGAATTATTAAATCTACCCTTGATAATTACAGTAAGGCCTCAGGTCAGGCTGTAAATTGAGAGAAGTCAGAGATTTTATTTTTTA
>MU226436.1:5292852-5303226 GCA_018584345.1 Thuja plicata
ATTTAAACATAACTGATGCCCTGAATTTCAACCTATGATGATGGAAAAGAGAAGTTATTTTGAAATTTTTTATTTAAGTACCTTTATAATGACTTTTAACAATGAGTTCACATTCCCTCCATAACTGCTAAAATTGGTACTAATAAAGGAGTGGTAGTTAGTTTCCAGAATTTGCGAAAGAGGTTTGTGATAGTTATAAACAAAATGACAACAATTCATCTCAAGGCATCTGATATTATTCATGATATAAGACAAGATCCACATAGAAAATTGTATGTTGTCATTTCACATTGTGTTTTCTTCATACAACCATACGGATTACTTGATATAGATTGTTCCTCGTGAAGAAATGATCATAATAGTGGAGATTGGATGTTATTTTGCAGTGTGATATCAGTTCCAACCACAAAGAAAGACTACAAATTATGAAGCACAAATAGGTAAACCATTAATCAAACCCAAATGAAGAAGCATCAACAAAATAATTAAACACAAATACAATACATTCTGCTGAAGCATAAAACTCACGGTAATCCTCCTCCTCCTCCGCGCGATGAAGAACGACGTTCGACAGATGAAACCCTGCTGTGTTTGAAGATGATGAACGATGTTTGGTAGATGAAACCCTTTGGAATGCTGTGTTTGAAGATGAAGAACGGTGCTTGAGAAGAATTGGCAACGGAAAATGAAACCCTATTTGCAAACTACATTTTTAAAACGTGAAGACTCCGGACCCAAAAATATATAAAATGGAGTCCAAAAACACAGAAAACTCAGATTCCATTTTGAATTCCACCTTTTCAGTGGGAAGATCGCGCCACCCATTTTTGGGTCAAATACAGGTTTCAGCATCCAGAACCGGGTTTTGCAACTTAACAAACAAACGGCGGATTACCTTCAAATCTGGAATTTGCACTGCCAATTCCGCTTGAATTCTGTCAAACAAATGGGGCCTTAGACATTTCTTAGGAGAATGGTTGTTTTTTTATATACCTTATATTGGGTCCTGAAACTACTCTTTACTTCCCACAACATTTTTAATTTTCAAGGTCAAGGTTGTCATCATGAAAGTAAAACCTATTCATCTAAAAACCATGAAGACTTGAAGGTCAACTCCATGAGAGTGGGGTTTCTCTCCTTTGATTTCACCTTAGACTCAAGAGGGTGTTCCTAGAATTATACCTTAGCAATAATTTGCATTAAAAAAAAGAGCAACTAGATTACAATAATCAAATTTGATTGCTTAGTTGACCCCAAAATCTATCAGCTATCACTAGGTCAAATAAGAATGGTTACAATAAACATTATATATTTGATTAACGCGTGCAAGCATATCATATTATACGAGTTGATTCAGTTTTTACATTAGATGTGTCATTGATTATAGTATGGGATCATGAATGCACATAACTATTACTCCTACATTACTAAACTAAAGGGGATTAACATGATGGGTAATTGAGCATTTATCAATATAGATTGGTGGCTAATCTACTGGGCAATAAATCCTAGACTAAAAAAGAGGAAAGAGATGCAACATGATGCAACATGAATAAGACTAGGTCCTCATTATCATAAAAATCAAAGATCACATCCATGCATAAACATACTTAATGATCCCTAATAAAAATTACAATGCCCCGCATGGAATAAATGAGTGATTATTACAAAGCCTATGCAATACATTAGGTGCTATTTGATGAACTATAATTGATTGAATGTTTGAAGATGACAAGTTGATGATCATTGAGCTACAGAAAGTAAATGCAAGACATTAAATCAGTTAATGTATTTTATTTTCATTAATGTCAACTTGATATAGTATGATTGCTCATACACATATTGTCACAACACTTAAATATCTGAAGAGACAGTTTTTGTCGGCGGTAATCATATACATTGAGTGACAGTAAATTCCGATGGACAGTATCACCTGAGCAAGTGATACCCGAGCAAGCATTACCGAGCTAACTACAGTTGTCACTGAACAAAACTGCATTTAATGCCCGAGCACAACTGAAGTGTTGACCAATGGGAAATGAAGTTAGAAAACAACAAAACAACTTAGCTGACAAAGCTATATTTAGAGTTAACTAATTGTTTTCTTTATTTCTATCAATCAATTAAAAGCTAAAGATAAGAAGGAGATTTAAATCATGTTTTATTCTAGAAAACAAGGAGAGATTTACAGAATAAAACTAAAGCAAGCATGGCGAGCTTTACGGATCAAGAAGTGATCAACGAAGAAAACAAGAAGAATGAACGATGAAATCATGTCTATATAAAGAGACAAGTAATTCATTATAAAGAGAGGAATGTTGAAGAGAATTCTAGTGAAGATAGAAGTCTTCATGCAGATCTAATCATATAGACTGAAGAACAGAGCCAAGAATTCTGTGGACACCGAGAAATAGAGAAGCAACAATATTCACCGAGCAGAAAGAAGGGGAGCAAAGGAATTGAAGAGAACATTGATCAGAAGAGGTATTATGGACTTACAATAGATTTGAACATCTGCAAGATTAAGTTATATTTATGAACAAATCATTTATTGTTTCAATTTAACCATTGATTCATAAAATCTCTTAACAGAGTGGGATTTAATAATCCTTATTATATTGAGATACATCCCAAGGAGTATCAAAAGGTTTTCATGTTGACAGCATAGTGAATGCTAGGTCAAGTGATAAACAACTAGTTTTAAATCCTCTAACAAGGTCGCACTTAACAGTGTATTTATAACCTTTAATAGGGTTGGCTCTTCACCGAGCTCACTTCAGAAGAGTGAAAATTTTGGGTTACCAGTCCCAAGTGGTTTTCCCCTTAACAGGGTTTCCATGTTAAAAATCCATGTGTCAAATGTGCATATGGTTCATTACTTTGATGTTTTTCTTTACACATTACTAAAACAGGATTGGTTGGTAAACACTAAGTTTATTTACTCATATTCAGTAAAGGCTAGGAAAAGATAATTGCTAGTCGGTAAAGCTTAACAAAAGCATAAATAGTGTATTCACCGAGAAATATATATATGTTAGATTCACACAAGGCATACATCTTGTAAGACTGAAGATAACTAGAGGTTTTAGATATGTGATATAAGTTTTGGATAGATTATTGGATTAATTTTTGAGGCCACTGATTCACCCCCCCCCCCTCTCAGTTATTCTAACAATTGGTATTAGAGCTTGTGTGCTTNCCACTGATTCCCCCCCCCCCCCTCTCAGTTATTCTAACAATTGGTATTAGAGCTTGTGTGCTTGGAAGAGAGTTTTAAGACTCAAGCTAAAGATAACAAAATGAGCAAAAGGGATGTGCCTAAGTTGTACAAGGACAAATTTGCATCATGGTAAAGCAGGATAAGACTCCATCTATCAGGTATTGGAAATGATGTCACACAATACTTGGATACTAAATTTGTTTTACCTACTGGACCTATGATAGTTGATCAATTGAGAGAAAAGAATGAATACAATTCTATGATGATAGAACTTGCTTCCTCACTCTCTGATGCTGAATTTGAAGATGTCTTGAATCATGCACCACTACAAAGCAAATGTGGGACAAACTCAAGCTAGTACATGGAGGAGATAAAAATGTGTTGAGAGCTAAGGCTGAAAGCCTAGGAGGAAAATTTGATGACCTAAGAATGAAGGAATTGGAGAAAACATCACTCAGTATAGTTGTAGAATCAAAGAGGTTGTTAATGCTATCCGAGGAGTAGGAGGTATACTTGAAGAAGAAATAGTGGTAAGTAAAATTCTAAAAACCTTATTGTCTGTCTATGCTATTATAATATTTGATATACAAGAAATGAGAGCAGTAGAAAATAACAATGTTACTCTAGATAGTTTGATTGCTAGACTGCTTTCATTTGAGATGAATAACTTTGACAACAATGTCTTACCAACTATTGAGTCTTCTTTCAGATCTTCTTTGAAAATAAGTAAATCAAGTCATAAACACACTATGAGAAATGATAGTGAAAGTGATAGTGATGAACAAGAACTTGATGAAATTGAAGCACTAATGGCTAGAAGATTGCAGAGAGGCAAAGGTAGATACAAAGTTAAATTACCACTGGTATGTTTTAATTGTAAATATATTGGACACTTTGCTTCTAAATGTCCTAACAAGAGAAAAGAAGACAGAAAAAATGACAGATCTCATGAAAAGACGTTTGAAAGAAGTGATGACCGAGATTACCAAGGCAACCGACAATCTGACAGAAGAGATAACCGAGACTACAAGGACAAAGGAAAGAAGGCTTGTTACCTGGCTGAGAACAAAGCTGAGAATACTGACACCGAATTTGATGAAGATATTGAGGTAGTATTTGTTGCTATGAAGGATGATTCAGACGAAGAAGAAAGGTATGTTGAGACTGCACTCATATCTAAGGTTAGTAAAAAATATGTCTGGATTATTGATAGTGGTTGTACTCACCACATGACTAGAGATAAGGAAAATTTTGAAACTTTTGAACATTATAATGGTGGATTACTAAGAATGGGTAATGACTCACCTTGTCTAGTTGAAGGTAAAGGAACCATAATGTTGAATAATCTGATCAGATGTGAAAATGCATAATGAGTGAAAGGACTTAACTATATTCTATTGAGTGTTTCACAGTTGAATAACATAGGTCACCGAGTTGTATTTGAGAACAAAAAGGCAAAGATCTATAATGAATCAGGAAGGTTGAATGGTACTGGTGAACAAACAAAAGGTAACCTATTCTATCTTGATTCTATTAATACCACTTGTTTATTGGCTAGAAATGAAGACATATGGTTATGGAATAAAATGTTATGTCATGTGAATTTTGACAACATGGTTAGGATAAGCAATAAAAGGAAAGTAAGAGGCTTACCGAGCATGTAAAAACCCAACCATGTCATATGTAAGAATTGTCAAAAAGGTAAAATGACAAAGTCTAGTTTCAAGAGAAAAACCTATAGATCTAATGCTATTCTAGAATTAGTCCATACTGACCTATGTGGACCAATGAGAACAAAGAGCTGCTATGGTGATAGATACTTCATTCTATTTGTTGATGATTATTTCATAATAATGACTATTATGTTCTTAAAAGAGAAATCAGAAGCATTTAAGATGTTTAAATGGTATAAAGCTATAGTTGAAAAACAAAGTGGAAAGGAACTAAAATGTCTTAGGTCAGATAGAGGAGGAGAATTTATTTCTGATGAATTCACTAACTTTTGAAATGAGCGTGGAATTAAAAGACAGGTTTCTGCACCGAGAACACCATAGCAAAATGGGATTGTTGGAAGAAGGAATAGATCCATTGTTGATTGTGCCAGAACACTAATGGTTGAGAAAGGCATCACACAAACATTTTGGAGAGAAGCTATCAGCACTATTGTCTACACATTAAACCGAATTCAATTAAAGAAAGACACCACTACGACACCTGATGAGCTATGGTATGGATACACACCCAATGTAAGTTACTTTAAAATTTTTGGAAGTCAATGTTATATTTTGAAAGATGATAGAAATGGAAAGCTTGAATCCAAAGGGGATGAAGGAATATTTCTAGGTTACTCTACCAAAAGTAAGGCTTATAAATGTCTTAACAAATCCTCTAACAAAATCATTGAAAGTGCAAATGTCAAAGTGGATGAATTTTCTGAGAAAAATGATGAGGAAAGCATAAAAGAACCAGAAGACTACAAAAAATTTGTCTACAATGAAGAACCTGACACGCTTCCCGAGCAACAGTGTATTGCTACCGAGCAACAGAACAATGCAAACGAGAATCAGGCTGCAAACACTGAAAATTAAGAATTGTTCACAATGATGTACTGAGTGATGAAGATCAAAATGAAGGTCAAGATGATGATCAAAATGATGAACATAGATCTGAACCGGTACTTGCCAAGTATGTCAGAAGACACCATCCATATGACTAAATCATAGGAGACAAAAAGGATGGAATGAGAACAAGAAGTAAGTCACTGAACACTAGATGTTTTAGATGTTTGATTTGTGATTTTGAGCCTAAATATGTTAATACGGCACTTGAGAATCAAGAATGGGTCAGTAATATGAATGAAGAGATTGAATAGATTGAAAAGAACAAAACATGGACATTAGTACCTAGACCAAATGACAAAAATGTCATTGGTACCAAATGGATATTCAGAAACAAATTGAATGAGAATGGAGAAGTCACAAGGAATAAAGAAAGATTAGTATGCAAAGAGTATGCACAAGAAGAAGGTATTGACTATGGAGAAACCTTTGCACCCGTTTCTAGGCTAGAAGGAGTAATAATTCTACTTGCTTATGATACATTCAAAGTATACCAAATGGATGTCAAATCTACATTCCTAAATGGAATACTAGAAGAAGAGGTATACATTGAACAACCTGAAGGGTTTGTTGATCCTAACAAAAGGCACATGGTTTGTAGACTACACAAAGCCTTGTATAAATTGAAACAAGCACCGAGAGCATGGTATGAAAGACTTCACTCTTATCTCATAAGTATTGGAATTGTAAGAACAAGTGATAATAGTAATCGGTATGTAAAATAAGATATTGATGATAACATTCTGATTGCTGAGATATTTGTTGATGATGTCATATTTGGAGGTAGTGATATGTTATTGTAACATATAAAATAGAGGTCACCAAAATGTAAGATAAGAAATAGAGATGATGAACTAATGTAAGATAAAATGGATGTTGTTACATTTAAAATTAGAATTTTTATTGAAATGCGAGGGATAAATGAGATGTTCATTTTATCCTTAACTACACAAAGGAAGGATCCAAATTGATTAACCCCAAAGGAAGGATCAATGCATAAATGAATCAATCTATTGGAAATAAGAATAAAGATCTTAAATTCCATTTTATAGGAAAGAATGTGTGATAAGTTTAGAAATATTAAGAACTTAAATTGAAATGAATAGAAGAAAAGTACTAATCTTGAAATGTTACAGATCTGAAGAATGCTATTTTCAGGGGTCTACACTGAGTTTATGGAAAATCTGAGATCAAATCTGGATTAGAAACCCAGAGATGAATAAAACCCAGAAATCTTTTTCTATTCTGACACAGTTCTGATTTTGACCCTCAAGTCAATGTCACCATTGACCCATAATTTCTGATTTGGACCTAGGGAAGAATCTACCTAAAAAGTCTCTGACAGAAATTCTATTTTCGGATCCTGATATTTTTCTAAAAAGGGTATCCGAATCTGCATTTTGATCCGCTGTTTTGAACCTGTATCTGCAAGAAAAATAGATTTTTTTGTTGGGGGGAGGGGTTAGCCTTAGTCAAACCCTGATTTAGGAATTAACCTTGAAATAAATAATTGAAATAAAGAATGCTAGAAAGTAGTAGAAGTAAATCCAATAATGAAGCTATGATATTTAATAAACATGCAATTTTATTTCGAATGTAAACAAGCATGTAAATATGAAAATTTGGACTCAATATTAGAAACCATAAACCTCCATGATTGTATGTTTGGAATCCACCTTAAGGAAAGAATGAATGAGTCTTGAGGATGCACAAAGGGTCTTGAAGGAAGATCACACCACCATGATGGATAGATCTAGGGCTTGAATGATGAATCTTGAATGCTTGAACCAAATCCCTTCAAAAGCTTGAAAGCTTGAATCCTTGATCTTCAATGGAGAACTTGATTACTTGAGAGGAAGAATTCAAACGCCTTGAAGGCATGAAGATAGATTTAGCATGGCCATCAAAAAAACTTGAGGATCTTATTTTTAAAAGGTTGGACAGTTAAAAATTTGGTTATGATGATGAAGTACAGTGTATGATTGGAAATGTGTTCATCAAATTTATAAGTTATAATTTGATGGATGGGAACACTAATGGAGGTATCCAAACCATAAATGTTATTCATATCAAAAATTTCATCTAAATTTAAAATGAGAAAGTGTTAGAATAATTTTTTAAATGATAGGTTAGGGATTGAAAATGCAGAAATAATGCAACAAAGTTTTGCCTTTATATCAGGTCTTATTTACGACAAGGAATACCTCTACACCCAATGACTATTTGTGGAACCACACTTAGGTCAAATCAGTAGCCAGTGAGCCATATGGCTAGGAACAAATATGCCACTCCATGATGCGTATGTTCTATATATACATTTTGAAGAATATAATTTGCATTTATGTTGGAGTCATCTATCTCATTTTTCTTTCCATATTTTGCATTCATTCATTTTGTTAAAATAGTTTATCATTTTGACTCCTATACAGTGAATCTTTATTTGGAAGCATAATTCTCTATCAAAAAACATAACAAGAAGAGTACAAATTTCTATAACTTATTCAATCATTCTATTTTTGGTTTCTAAGTTGTTGTTGTCCAAGCCATAAACTACAGAGGTTACTTGCAATGATAAGAAAAAATAAGTTGGCCAACTCTATGCTCACAATAGATGTAGAGAAGATACCTGATCTATAGAGTCGCTCATGCGGTCCTCACAAATCATCTGTGATGTTATTTTCTCAGCATGCCAAGATTACAATTGATAGAGATCTAAGAACTTGGTGATATAAATAGTAATAAGCTTTGACAAATATAAGGTAGAAATAAAAATATTTAAAACAACGTCAAGATCAAGGATATCTCCCAATCCCACTAATTGGCAATAGCACTTACACAAGATTACCTTTACTATGAGGATCACATCTGATGATTCATAAAAAGAAGAAAAATGAATTTGAACTACACAGATGTAAAATATTGAAATGTAGTGAATGTGGGATGATGTAACAAAATTTAGCATTTTAAACAGAGTTCAAACCAAATTTTTGAATCCAGAAAAATAAAAGCCTATTACAAATTGAAAAATCGTATCCAAGGTTATGACCTTAAAAGCCAAACATCTTATTAAAATAATCACTGACAGGCTTTGACTAACATGTCTAAATTCATAAAATATGGCCAATATAATTGAAAAAACCAATTAGCACTTAACAACTTAAACGTTGAAACATGAGTTGCAGCAAAAGCTTATTGGATGGAATGTTTGCTTATAAATTTAAAATGTGTTCTATTAAATAAGATTTAGATGATTCTAAAAATCTCAACCTAAAAGCATAGGCAAAATAAGAATTTTGCTTGCAATGGAAACCAAAGTGACAATTTAGACTAAATTTACAATTGAAGATGTCGTGCTTCAATAAGAAGCAAAAGAAAACACTAACGAGATGGAATTTTGATGAAAATGTAACTTTCTAAAAGTAATAGAACATGCAATCATGCATCTTCAAAATAATTAAAACTATAATTGAAGCATACAAAATAAATAAGAATCTCAAAGTCCCAAAAACCATATGTACACCAAACATGGTCCAATAGTCACTTTGTGCACAAATGTTTTGCATAATCAACAAGTATAGGAATATGGAAATGAAAAGAGACAAAGGAAGGGAAAAATAAATAGGTGTAAGTCTTATCATTGAATAGTAGACCAAAGCATAAACAATCAATATTAGATCAATAAATTGAGTATTCTTTACAAATTAGTATAGATGTCTGTGGAATGAATATTTTATGATAACAGTAAAAAGTAAAAGGCCTAACAAGAGTGAAAGAAAAAAACATGTGCACTAGGATCGTCATTGTAAGGTATGAAAATGGGGTTTAGGAGATGTAAAGATGAAAGAGTTTGATAAAGGGGGGGTTTGAATTGGTAATTATTATTTGTGTTGATTTCCTTAACCCTACTTTACACTTACTTGAATTTGATTGATTGTATATTGCAATTGTGATTGTGATTAAGGGAAGATAAGATGCTCCTTTCTTTCACCCTCAAATACACAAATAGGAGATCCAATTTTGATCAACCTCAAAGGGTTGATACACAAATGAATCTACTATTTGGAAAGAAACCAAGAAAGGGGATCTTAAATTCTGTAAATTGATTGATTAATATGATTAATGACTGTAATTAAAAAGAATAGGAGAAAGTACCAACCTTACAAAATGGCAGATCAAAGATTGCTATTTTTTGAGATCTATAGACTATTTATGGAGATGCTGACAGTTGATGCCAAACCGGAACACAGAGACGGACAAAACCCAAATTTTTTTTTCCATTCTGATGTTGTCTTATGAAAAAGGTTGACCCTGTACCACTTTTGCCAACTCGATCTGCTCAACTCTAAAAGTGTCCCTGTTCGCACAGTCCGAAAGAAATCCAAAAAGGGTATCCATATCTGGCCTCAGATCTACAGTCCCAAACCTGTACCTGCAAGAAAAATGTTTGTTTGTTGTTGGGGAGGGGTTTGCCTTGGTCAAACCCCAGTTTTGGAATTAACCTTTGAAATCAATAAAGTATGGAAAGCTAACAAGTAG
>MU226436.1:5307993-5322626 GCA_018584345.1 Thuja plicata
AGAAGGCTCCCTTTTATATGGAATTAGGGCACAATCTTCTAAGGAGGCCTACATAGGATAATTAAATCATCATTTAAGCCTTTACCCCTAGGAGAGGACCTATATTAAATATAATTTAGGAATCCACGCTTCAGAGCCCAAAACAGCCGACACGGAAGCGGGAAGAAACTTTTTGCAAAGACCGACAACCCGGGAACTGCTGGGTTCTGGGTTTTGGACCCTGGAACAGGGTCAAGGTTAGCCCTGTCCTAGGACAGGGCCAAGGTCGACCCTTTCCTAGGAGGTCTACCCTATCCTTGTATCCCACAAATAGAGTCCTGCAACCCAGAATGCAGAAATCAGTCCTGAAAGTGGTATAAGGAGGAGTAGATCAGGGGGGATGATGCAGAAATGGGGGGATGATGTAATGGAGGTCAAATACATCCCCTAAGGAGGGATAAATGCTCTTAACATGGAAGTGCTTCCATTTTAAGATGATACAGTCATAAATAACCAAAGGCAAAAGGCAAAAGGTCAGAAGCAAAAATTTAAGGATTTTCAAAATAACCAGCCAAATTGTGATTGGCAGGAAAACAAACCATACATGCTTCCCTTCATATATATGACTGACTAGCTCTATCTTCAAAACCTGTATTAATTGATATAATGGCGTATCTTTCAAATTGAGGAAAAGGCAATTGAAACCTCAAGGACCAATATAATAAATTTTTATACATTTTTTGACAATATTGTGAAGGTTTGGCTCCATTTGCAGGCATTAGTGCCAACTGGTTATAGCTCTAGCATTCAGGTCCATCCTTTGCTGATTGGGATGTTATTCACTAGTCAAACCTATCTAATACTAAGAAAAATCAAAGAGCTCATGCTTCCATGCAGCTCCATCACACCTCAAGAAAGGGCCATTTTTGCACTAATTTGAGAAACTCACTTTAAGCACAAACTAAAATTTCTCATCTTTGAAAACTAGTTAAAATGGTAGATCATATGAAGGGGCCCTCAAATCCAGCCTACAAGGTACCAATATTATGCCAATGAGCTATTCTTTAACATGGTCTAATATAGTAAACTATTTGTGATGTAGATCAATTTAAGGACACTACTTAAAACTTCAAAAACTTAATCTTGTAATATATGCAGTTGTAGATGGTCCTATAAGAGAAATATTTTAAACATCTTAAAACTGTACATTTATGCCAATCCACTATTCTTTAGCATGTTCTCATACAATAAACTATTTGTAACGTAGATCAGATTAAGGACACTACTTAAAATTGCAAAAACTCAATCTTGTAACATATGTGGCCGTAGATAGGTTTCTCATCATATAAAATGAAATATTATAGAAGTAGTAATTTCTAAGCAAGATTCTTTCCCTTTCTGCTGTGTTCAAAATTAAAGATGATGAGTGTAATGTCCCCGCCAGGGAACCCATATGGATCAGGTCTAAAGTACAAAGATAACAACTAGAGATTTTTTTTTAAACGTTACTAAGACTATTTTAGAAATTATAAAAATGAACATGTCCTTAAAGGTTCCCCTTAAATGATTTCCATGAATATAAAAAAATACTAATTCTATAAATTACCTTAATGAATTCATTTCCTTTCCTAATTTGCATTGTATTTAGATTTTTTTTGAAGAGACAAAAATAAATATATTGTACTTCTAAACATAATTTACCCTTTTCTTTAATTTCATTTCCAATTAACCTTTCCTACACATAATTCATTTGTATTACCGAAACATAAATAACTCTTACTTCGAGTTTTCATTTCAAGAGAGATATAATATAAAATACATAATCACATTTCTTTATTACAACTTTCTGATTTCCAAATAAACATTCCCTTTGATGTTCCTAAACCTACCCTTCCCAAATTACATTGTTTTTCCTTTAATGTTCAATACAAATACATTCAATTGCCAAAGGCTTACAACAAATCTCTACATCTTTGTTTACAATGGATAGTAGTACAAGAAAATTTTAAAGGAAATCTTCATCACTGAATAAATCTGAATCCAAGCCAAGACACAAACTACAAACAGTACCTCAAAGAGATTTGCCACCCAACCATGTGAAACTTGTGAAGTTCCACCCCCCGTGCTAGGAGATAAAACCAAAGTACTCTCAAGGACTAAGAAAATCTAAATCAAAAGAACCATGTAATCAAATACCAAAAGATAAAATGCATAAACAACAAAGCACCACCAGACTGTGCACCAAAGGTTTAGGTTCTAGAATACTGCCTAGGTGAGTGTCATCACATAGCCTGTGCATTGAGATCCTCTCTGGAAACCATGTAACACCAGTACCCTCTCAAATTTTTAGGATCCACCCTAGCAGTTACCCATGGTACCGGTACTCCAACAGGTCTATGTGGATTTGTCCATTTAACATATATCTTTCATTATCTTTTGAAACCCCCCTCCCAATTTAATTTTTATGTTATCACTTGTTTACAAACTCACCCATAGGATTCCCTGGCAACCACTTTGGGTTCTAGCACCTATGGTGAGCCACTCACCTAGGGTATCTAGTTCCCTACCCCAAAAACATATCAAATAAAGAAAACATCTCAAATGCTCTGATTCATATGTTATTAAACCCTCTTGTTTACTCAGACCCTCAAGATGAGTCCTAATCCTTAACCGTGAGCAATATGAGGAAGATAACAAGGATTTCATATACAATACATACTAAGAACAACTTATTGTTCTACCATATGCAATATATTGAACATTCAAATGGGAAAAAGGAAGTAGACATACAACAAGATCAAACTGGAAGATGCAGACCAAAATAATAGAACAAAAATAATTGACAAAACATTTCCAAAATCTGCATAACATAGGGTAAAAATAACCATTTGCAGAACTTCCTGAAACATCCAAAGAAAACACATACCTAAACTCCCTAATCTTCCTTTGAAACCTAAATACACAAAATAAAGAATCCTATACATCCGCAAAGAAAACATAACCTTCCCAGAGAGATTAAAAGAAAATTATATCATTATATAGCATCATTCTTCCTGAGTAAATCAATACATTATTCTCCATCTTTTAGAAAAATTCTCACCACATAAACTTTCAGGAAATGAATATCAAACATTACTAAACACACACACACACACACACACACACACACACACACACACACACATATACCAAAACACGAAGGGAGTATTTTTCTATGGTTACAAATCCTACCTAGGGTCCTGCAGAGAAACCTTTCCAAAGTTGAGCAACCTCTGCTTCCCGTATGAACCAGCCCCTCCTTCCAAATGTCTGATGTCTGCTCTCCTTTTGGGTTGTATTTCTAAGTTTCTCCTAAGATAAAACTCCTCCTTCCTCCGGGAGAAATCCTAACTCCAACTATTTCATACTTCTAAAATTTTCTTCTCGAAAATGATTATCCAATTTTCTCCCCCCATAAAACCCCAACTCCTCACATACTCCAAATATTAAAATCCATCCATATAGTTGGAGGAGTTGCTTTATGGGAAGCAATGGCTCCAACTAATATAGTTGGTTTTAAAAACATTAAAACAATTCCCGAAAGCATAACTAAAGGTTTTATTTATATTTATTTACTTATTTAACTCACTAAGACCATAAAAGAACAAAGGTGAAAATAATCCTCAAGGAATTCACATAGCCTAATGGAAACTAACTAGCCTAACTACTAGGAGGTCTCAGGTTCAAAACTCCCGGGTAAGCTTAGTTTTACTTATTGAATTATTATTACTCTATCATATTTTATTTTGCAATTACATCATTAATTTTACAAGCATAAAGATATACAAAAAAACCTATATATGTGTGTGTGTGTGTGTGTGTGTGTGTGTGTGTGTGTGTGTGTGTGTGGAACCATATATACATACACATATATATTGCACAAATAAAGCATCAAATTCATATTTCAAAATATCGAGAAGCATCATTCCTTAATATATAAATATAAATAATGAGACAAAGAAAACATATACTAAAGCATAAATCACCAAATCACAAAATCATAAAACTACTTAACCCCCCCAACTGAGGTGACTTCCTAAACATGAACCTAAGTCAACAAGGTTCCTAAACATAAACATAAATCTCCACACAACAATGTTCAAGGATTTTTTTAAGGCACGCTTAGACCTGTGTAGCCAGGTGAAGTCGATGCCTGGTACCTGCATCCTGTATCACCAAGTCAAGAGAAACATCTGTACATATATATAAATATACAACCAATGTCAAACAAGGAGGGAGAGTGCGACATCATGTGGATCTCCTATACAAGTGACTATGACTGCCTCTCCTCGTCCTACAAACACATCAGATAGCATCAATATCAAGGCATACTTGGATTAGTATGGTTAGCTCCAAAAATAATCATTACTCCATAATGTAAATCAAGAATTGAATCATCTTTATAAGAAATACAATCAAATATATGAAATAACATGTCCTGATAAAAAGTTTTAAATCATTTTCTATCTTCCATAAAATATTTTAATTATCCAAACATATACTCATAATGTATCATCAACTAAAAATAAACAAAACATAGAGTCCATAATGCTCAATATAGAAATCATGTGTGTGCAAAATATCAAGATACTAGGGTGGGCATTACAATGAGAAAATAAAGTGTCTAAAGTAAAAGCTTTCTGTTAAGATTTACCACCAACAAAAAAAAATTGAGTCAATATATAAATAAAAAGTTGCCAAAATTCCTAAACATCTAGAGAGTTGCCAAGATATCTGAGCATGTAAAATTGTAATAGTGCTTTGGAATTTCACCAACTTTTAGAACAAAGAACCTTATCTTCATAAGTTGGAAAACCTAGTTGAGTTCCTTGAAAGAGCATATAAGATATTTCAAATTGCAGATAACTTGTTAAAAATCAGAAATAAGACATAAAATTGAAATATGAATGCATAAATCAACAACTAAACAAGCATACACACAATAACATGAAATTTTTTTGGGAAAATCTCTCACGTAAAACTTAGACCTCTAATATTAGTCCATTTGCAGCTGAAAACTTTAGAAACACAAAATATTTTTGCTCAACCAAAATTATTAAGATTGGCAGCTTATAGTTTAACTTTATTTGGTTGAGGTCTCCATACTCATAAATGCTGAGTATTTGTTAGTATTTAATATTTATGAGTCCACAAGATCAAATTTTCTTGTTTAATTTTTAAGCTCGAGCTAAAGAAAATATTGCACCTTAGCCATCGTTGAATTAGAAAAACTGAGTAAACTGTGAAAGAAATAATGAGAAGAGAAAAATTCATCTATTTAACCATTTTTGAGTCTTTGCCAACCTAATGTAGAAAATTTGGTGAAGTTCTACACAAAAACAATCATCCTATCAAAAGATAGGGCATTAATTCCACCCATAGCCAAATATAGATGAATACTTTATTAGATTATAAACTTATTAAAATTTAAGAATTTTGGAGATACTAAAAGTGTTTAAACTTTAAACTATAGACTTTTATAAACTAAAATTCAAACTTTGTCATGCCCTGAACAATTTGTATTGTTGCAAGCTTGCAGTGAAGTGTGAATGGCCTCACCTTTAAACTTTACTCATTTTAACATACATTTGATGAAAATTTCATCAGACTGGAAAACTTACTCCTAGTTCTCAAGGAAAAGGCAAACATGTAGACCTTTACAATAAAGGTTGCTTACATAGAAAGACCATAATATCAAATCAATTTTCAGCAATTTTAAAGTGTAAAACAAAGCCACCTAAGAACAACCTTTCCTTAAGATACCAAAATAAACAATTCTTGTAAATGACAATTTATCAATCACAAGATCCATGAACGAGTTGATGAACTAACAGAGGTCCTGGATTAAAGTACCTTATAACTAGTGAACCAACACTCACAAAGTATGTCCTACATAATTTCTTGGACTCATGAACAAGTGGAAGTGGGTTGAACAAACCTAGCTCTGACTTTCCATGTGTTTTGGCAAGGACACCTAGGGTTTGAAGACATTTATGGGGTATTTGTTTCTAAATATGTATAAGTTAACTATTAATTACTTTCATCTCAGGATAAAAAAAATAAGACAATGTGAATCAATTCAAAGAGATTACAAATATTTCATACTTACATGGTATTTGGCATCCCCAAAGGGGGCCAATTCCCTTGTACAGACTGCAAACAATAACAAAAACTTCATGATTTCATAACAATTCAATAAAAAAAAATATGCTGTGTATTTGGAAATTATTTAAAATTAAAAATATTTGAGGAACATACCAAAGTACTCCTTGATTTAACAAACTTTGGGAGCCCATCAGACAATCCTATAGAAAATCCAGGTTGAGTTTGCTCTCTAACTTTTACAGCCTCAAAAGGACAAAGTGCAACATCGACAATAAACTTTGTCGATGCAGAACCTGCCAAGTAGACTAATATGTTAAAAAACTTCTATCAAACTAGAACAAATCCCACGTCTCTTAAATTAATGGTTAAATGAATAGTGCCCTAAAGTCAACTTTAAATCAATCAAATTCTTACTAAGCTAGAAAAGCCTATCCCAAAGGCCATTCGTTCCATAGTTAAACAAGCATAATGAATTGGTTCAATAAAGCCTGTAAATTTGTCCTTAGTTGTGCAATAACAAGACAAAACAATGTCATTTTAGGGCTTCTCAATAATGCCAACGACATTCTTCAGGTGACAAAGGGTTTTGCAAATAATAAATCATAGATTCATAATTCTTATTACGCCTGCAAGGCCATAAATTAGATCATGACCAGGTAATTTTGAAACCGTAGGGTCCCTTGAATTGGATGGTTGTCACATTTCACATGAACAACCAACTGAAAATGGGTAGTTCCAACAATTGTTAACGACATGCCCAAATAATTAGGCTCTTTTGGGTCCTTTTGCTAAAATGAGATTGAATTCCCTGTTGAAAAGAGGATTTCTGCAAAGCTTTATTAAGAAAAAGTTAAAAATACCTTGCCGAAAACATTTCCATAGCAGTAGAGCTCCATCAATAGCTAGAGGCATTCATCATTCTCATGAACAAGAATTTCAGACTAGAGACGCCATGACAATGGCGATGGTGGAGAGAATTAAATTTTAATGAAAGAAAATGTACATAATGATCGAGAAGGATGAATAGAGAATGATCGAGAAGGATGAACGAGTTGTTTTGTTCTTATAATATTAATAGCCAATTAATGGCTTGTGGTATGTACCTGTCATAGATCAAACAACATAAAATTTAATTAATTTTTTAAAATTAAATTAAATTTTTCTTCCTACTATTATCTATAACCGCCAATGAAAAAGCAGATAAATGATTTTATTTAAATCATTTAAATATGTCAACTATAGAAAATGTGTTAAAAGTTAAAAAATACTCATATATGATTGGCTGCTTAAAAAATAAAATGCACCTAACAGATGCATAGTATCCTGCCTAGATACACAAAATAGAACAGACTCAAACAAATTGGACACTAAAAATTTGAGTACCCACACTTACATAATTGAGGTGTACGAAAAGTTCACATTAAATACATCATAAAACGAAGCACTTGATAATGTTTCTTTACAGGTGGAAATATGCTCCACACTTTATTTCTCTTCGGCCATGAATCTTCGTACCTTACGTAATTGAGGTGTACGGAAAGGTGACATAAAATACATCATAAAACAAAGCCCTTCATAATGTTTCTTTACAGCTGGAAATATGCTCCACACTTTATTTCTCTGCTGTCATGAATCTTCCTGTATAATATCACATTCAGTAACATTCCGTAAGCAAAGGTAGTCTCCGGGAGAACATAGATCGAACCACTGTATCCCTGGTCAAAAAGAAGTGCATTGGTGAGTAAAACTTGGTGAAGGTTTATAGTTTACAGATAGAAATGAACATAAGAGTACATGAAATTTGGTTTTGGAAAGCTTTGTTGTTTTATAAGGCTCTATTGCAGGCAAGTCTTCGGAGAGCTATGTTCTTTTAACATTATTGATTATGAATGCTTCAAGTGCATTATTTATTTTGCAGTGTTTTATTCTGATCATAACCCTTAGGTTTGTAAACCCCTGCTGTCTCTATTTCTAATTTGTTTTGATAAGTACATTCGAACCCTAGCTTAGGGTTTAGATAGTTCAGGTAGATCCGGCGAAGTTAAAGAAATCCCAACAAAATTTCAGTTCGCCCTAAAATTCGTACAGACAAGGGTTCAAGTTTCTAAAATTTAAGTATATTTTCAAAACGCGTTATCTAGTAAATTTTTAAGGATTTTGTTTATAAAAGCAACACTCACATGTGAAAAGAACATGAAAATCGTTACATGTTGCAGGCCTTTGGCCTTTGTTGAGTGCTGTTGCGACTGCAAAGGTTGAAAAGGGTCTGGACTCTGGCCTTAAATATGATTGCCGTATAAATTATTCAGCCATTTTTATTCGAAAAAACAATTAAAGTTTCAGAAAACCTATATGATATGTAAGGGAGGGTTTTGGACAAACTTCAAATTTTTTTAAAGAATTTTTTTTTAACATATTTACTCAGGGCGACTCTTCTCAGGCCCTGCTCCGCGTCTGCCCTAACCAGAGTCATCCTTCTCGCGTCTCGGTATGTCTCTCGACTGAATAACCTAAAGATAATGAAAATCATAAACTTATTTTTCAAAACCCTAATAAAAAGTAAGAAAAACGTTCGCAGACGCTTTCTCCTACAGCAGTGACGGAGCTGCTGCGAATCTGTAGAAGCCGTAGTGACGGAGTAGAATAGTGAAGAAGCGTCTGCATTGTGCAGCGTTTGACCAATGAACAGAGGACGAGTAGCGAAGCGCAGGAAGTGAGGCAGGGCACCCTTAACTTTTGTTTTTTAATTATCATTTGCTTTGAATGTCAAAGTGATAACAACTTTGAAATGAAACCACAAAATATATCTTTGTTTATGTAAGATTGATTTTGGATTCAATTGTGAAGATTGAGAAACAAAATGATATTTTTAGATTTAATATATTTGTATTTATAAGATTGATCTTGGATTCAATTGTGAAAGGGGAGAAATGAAATGAAATGGTATGTTTAAATTTAATATGTTTATTTATGTAAGATTAAATTTTTCTATTAACTATAGAGAGATCAAAAAAATATACAGAGAGTTCACGAGAGTTCACTGAGTATCAACAAAGAGGCAAAGCCTCAACCTGAGATCAAAGTAACATAATTACAAATAGCTCAAAAAAAGAAGTAACTAGAGAACTAATGAAGGACATCATAGTGGGTATCAACCGAAGCAGTCCACCCAAGCGGGCCTTCTATCCACACAATACTTTTGTGCTCCTGGATCTGAGTTAGCATAAACAGCTCCTCCTTCCTAGTATTGACATTTTTCTTGATTTCTTTGTTCAGTCTCTTGTAGATATGTTCAAAAGCCCGAAGATCATCAAGGGTTCTCCTCCATTGGAAGCCATGCTTTAACTCGTAGAAGAAAAAGGAGACATGCTCATCTTTAAGAAATCTTCTCAGCTTCTCTTTTTCAATCATCATGGTGGTATGTATCTGCAGAAAATTTTTAAAATCTGCCAGAGGATGTTAGAAGACAACATATTCCAAAAAAAGTTGGCTTCCTTATTAAGACCATTGATATGACCAGTAACAATATTAAGAATATTAACTTTAACCGGATACAAGATACCAAACATATTCCAGATTTCTTTAGCAAATAAACAATCAAAAAGAATGTGTCTACCAGTTTCAGGCAGCCTGCATAAGTTACAAACTTCAGCATTATGACCATATTTTTTAATGGGGAGTCTATCAAGCAAAACTAACCATTTAAAGCATCTGATTTTAGGCTCAACAAGACTTTTCCAAAGAATCTCTAGGTAATTTTTCCAGACCTTGGCATCAAGAGAGCAATACCAAACATTGTTAATGTGGTCAATAATATCTTCATTGTGATCAATAATCCTATAAATGTTTTTGGCTTTGAGATTAGCCATGATGACCCCATCCGGTCACTTACATTTTAAGTGTCTATGGGAATCCACATGACAAATAGAAGGAAGATTGTTAGACACTTGAGAGATCATATTATAAGTCTTCTTGTGAGAATCAGGAATATTAAACTTAGCTTTGAGCTCATCCCATTGAATGAGTTTATCCTGCTCAAAGATGTCAACCAGCTGGGCAATGCCTTTTTTAGCCCACAATCTGGCATAGCATCCTTGGGAGAGGGCTAGGGGCTTACCATTCAGGTGTAAATGGACCTTTCACCATGGAGTTGTTTGTCATTATAAAACTCCTTATTGGTGATAAAATTCCGGACATGATCCCGAGCTCGCCAGATAGATTTGAAAACAGCAGAGCCTTGAACAATGATCGGGAAGTTATCAACAATAAGATCACAAAAGGGGAGATTTTTCCAAGTTCTGGGTTTTTTAGGAAAGCCTCTCTCAATGTTATGTCTAACAAGCACCTTCCAAGGACTATTACCCTTCAGAGAGTGAAAGATCCATTTGGCAGATAGAGCAATACCTTGCATCTTATGGTCTTTAAGCCCTAGCCCCCCAAAGATTACATTTAGATTTAATATGTATATTTATATTAGAAAAGAAAGAACTGATAAAATATTGTGATAGTAAAAGTTAATAGAAAATATATATAATTATAGTAAAAAAATATTATATAATTTTATAAGTTGAAGAATATTTTTAATTAATATTAATTATTTATATTTATTAATTAAGCGTCTAGTTCCATTGGCAAGAGTTCCCTTCAGTAAAGGTCCATCACATTAAGAAGGTGTTATACTTCATTTTTGCAATCCAAAAAATATTAATTGTTTAATTTTTATTATTTAATAATTTAAATATCTTTTTTCTGAAGTTTATTGTATTTAATTCACATTAAAAATGAAGTCTCTTCAATTGCAAAAATGTTATATTGCACTCCAATTAATAAATGAAAAATCTTAAATCTTAGTAGCTAGTAGAATTAGCAATGTTCCTCACCTTTGTTTCATCCAAAATAATCCTATGTCTGGCTTGGTCATGCCTTGTTTTTTATTTACTTGGTTGAACTAGGTTTTCTTGATGGAGCTAGTTTTGGTTGTAAAAGAGTATTTTTTTTCAAGTGGTTTTGAATATAACTTAAAAGACATTAATTTGGTGGGTAGGATTTTGTTTGCAACCATTACATAAAGAGATTGTTTTCTATTTATTTTAAATATTATTATTAAGTATACAATTTTACCTCTTCTTAGAATGAATATGTAGTTTCTATTATAGAATATATATTGCTCGCCATTATAATTTTATTATCATCTTGCTAATTATACGTCTTTTGGAATGGTTTATGTGATATTTAGCAAACTTGTAATATTTTTTATTGTTATTGAGATATATTATATCCATTATGAACATTTACTTCAATTCAATCTTTCTATATTTTTTCATATATTTGATATATTTTTTATTACTATGATCTGTTTTCTGTTATTTTTTAATATGTTTTTAAGATCTTTTATTATTATGACCTACTTTCTTCTAACCAACTGAGTACAACATATAGTAGAACATTTTATATGGACATCATCTAATTTAATGACCAAATAGTTAATTGCAAATTTTACTTTTCACTTATACTAATAGATTGATTATTTATTTTAATGATATTAAACAAAATTAATCTTTGCTATTAAATTGGAGAAGTGATATATGATAAGTATTTTATATTAGTCATTTCACTTTGAAATAAAATGACAAACAACAAAAATAAAAATAAAAAAACATATGCACTAATCTGTTGTTTCTTTCATGTTTGTGTCCATCCAAAAAAACTGGAATTGGAATTTTGAAATTCCAATTTTGCCTCAAAATGGGCATTTGCATCTTCCACCCAAATAGGTGGAATTGGAATTTCGAATTCCAATTCCAATTCCAATTTTTATAAAGCCAAATTTAATATCTCGTCGGATCAGTGACTATATATATATATATATATATATATATATATATATATATATATATATACATGTGTGTGTATATATACACATACACATGTATATAAGTGTGTGTATGTGTATATATATACACAAATATATGTATATGTGTGTATATATATAAATGTATAAACTATTATACACACACATATGTGTGTATATATATTATATATACACGTGTATATGTGTATATATGTCTGTATGTGTATGTATATATACACAAATGTGTGTATATGTGTGTGCATACACACACGTGTATGTGTATATATACACACATGTATGTGTCTATATACACACACCGTATTCAAAGAAATTAAGAAATAAACAATTGAAATTCCTTATGCATCTTCTCAGTCATCTTCCAAGTGAACCAAACAAGGCCAACCCATATTCTGGAAATCATTTTGAGGATAAGTATCTTCCAAAATTACAGCACCTTCCATATCTGTTTGGGTACTGGAATACCATATTCTAGATATGGTCAATTCTGGAAGATGCTGCAATTCAAGAAGATTCTTATCCTCAAAATGAAATCCGGAATATGGACTGACCCGTTTGGTTCACCCGGAAGATGATTGAGAAGATGCATAAGGAATTTTAATTCTTTATTTTTTAATTTCTTTGAATATGGTGTGTATATGTGTGTATATATGCACACTTGTGTATATACATAGATACATGTATGTATATATACATGTGTGTATATAGACACACGTGTATATGTGTATACATGTGTGTACATACACATATACACACATACACGTGTGTGTATACACACACACGTGTGTATACACACACACGTGTGTATATATACACACACGTGTAAATACACATACAAGTGTGTATCCATGTATACACGTGTATATATATACACACATGTATGTGTATACACACATATATACATTTGTGTATATATACACACACACATTACATGTGTTATACACACGTGTCTATATATATGTGTATATATACACATGTGCATGTATATACACATGTGTGTATATATACATGTGTATATACACATGTGTATATACACATGTATGTATATACACATGTATGTATATATACATCCTTATAGCAATATAATATACATCTTTATAGTCATGGATTCTACAAAATATTAAATTTGGTTTGTATATACACGCACATGTGTATATTTACACATGTATATACACACATGCATATACACACATGTATATATATACATCCTTATAGCAATATAATATACATCTTTATAGTCACAGATCCCACAAAATATTAAATTTGGTTTTCTAAAAATTGGAATTCCCATTCCACTTTTTTATGAAATTCCAATTCCACCTATTTAGGTGGAAGATGATATTCCCATTTTGGGGGTAAAATTGGAATTTTGAAATTCCAATTCCAATTTTTTAGATGGACACAAACATAGAATTAAAATTTCCTGGAATTAGATAATGCCAATTACAGTCTAATTCCAGGAAACAAACGGGCCCTATATTCAGCATTTAGTATTCCAACAGCCAAACGATTATAAAATGTCACATTTTTTTTTATAGATCGCTTCTCTTTTCACCTGCATGATCCAGACATTTCACTATTTAGTAAATGCCGAATAGCAAAACTGTCGTAGAAATGACAACAATAGTGTACATATATGACACTATTTCTTCCCGATCCCACAAGCTATGAACCAGTATGAATTATAATTAATTTTTAAAATATTTATGTCTATGTTTCAGCAAGTTGATACTACAGAAGTTCATAATTCTAGTTGTAGTATTATACGTATTTGTTTATTTCTGATTGTTGCCAGCATTGCCATTTTTTTTTTCAAAATTAATTACCCTGATTAAAAATATTTCTTGCTAATCAAGTAATTATGTTGATAAGATGTGTGCTAAACACAGATTAATATTTCATGAGAAAATGCATTTAGCATGGGTTGTCTATGCGCATCTTTATAGCTGCTGTTTTTGACAAGTTTGTAATGCAATTTGAATGTCAGATTCAATTGGAAGCTGAAAGATGCCACTCAAATTAGTAAAGGTAAGGGATTTGGTTCGAGCTCATCCGAGACCAATCGGATTTTTTTTTTAATAAGATTTTAGTTGATTTAGCTTGAGTTTCTGATTAGATGTTTTTCTTGTTAAATATTTGGGGTTTTTTAGATGGTCGTGGCAATATTGTTTTATTTCTTGCCCTCATTAATGTGATCAGTGATAGTATTTTTTTCAGGTGAAATATGAAGACATGATGACACGGTTTAATGTATTCTATGGGCCTTCGAAAGTAGATATATCTTTGCATAATCTGAAATCCAAGATTTTTGATCTTTTCAAGTTGAAGGGGGTTGCCGATGAAGATGAAGATGGTGATGTTATCATTATATTAAGATATACAGATGAAGATGGTGATGTTATCATTATATTAAGTGATGATGATTTATTGGATGCAATTAAACAGAATATCAGCCCTTTATATATTGAGGCATCGCTCAATAGGAGAGGAGGAAGTTATCTAAAATGCAGTGAGATCTCTGTTACCAGAAACGCGACGGAAGACTTCCGTTTCGCGTTTCAACGGGTGAAACGGGTTTCTCGTTGCTAACGGGCCGTTTCTAACAGGTAATCGGCGTTCCTTCTTTGTTGCCTTAATTGCT
>MU226436.1:5322989-5351658 GCA_018584345.1 Thuja plicata
TTATTATTAATATAAATTATTTTATAATAAAATTTTATTTTATTTTTTTAAATTATGTTGAATTTTCAAATTATTATTTTAAAATTTTTATAGTTATAATTTTTAATATATATATATATATATATATCCGTTTCTTATACGCAACTTATAAATATCACGTTTCTCGTCACGTTGCCGGTGCCGTCACGTTTCTTGTTTCTCGTTTCTGGTAACATAGAGTGAGATTAGCTATAATAATTTGGGGCCATTTGGTGGAGGAGGGGGGATAGAGTGGAACGATGGAAGTTTTGAAGGAATAAATGGAATTAGTGTAACCACGAGTTCAGTATCTTTGCTCTCCATTCAAGTTAGTTATGCGAGTGGAAAGGATACCACTCATACTGGAGCAAGACACGGAGGAGCAGGGGAGACAGTTTGTATGGTAATTAATTTATTGATATGCCTTTAATTGTACGAGTGATTTTCATTTCCATTGTTGTTTCTTGCAAGCATTCTCTGCTGTGTCTTACAGAAACAATTGCTTTGTTTGTTGCAAACATTGTACATGGTGTGCAGAAATTTAAGTACCCAAATGAAAAGCTTCAAAAGATAAGTGGATATTGTGGACTCGTAGAAAGTACATGGACGGTCATTAAAGGTTTGTCGTTTGAAACCAACCTTGCAAAATATGGTCTATTTGGTGTAGCAGATTGGATTCCTTTCGAGTTTGATTTGAGATCGAAGGATGTAGTTGGTGTTTATGGCCGAGCTTGTAATAGATATTTGGGCTCTATTGGTCTGCACGCTTCCTCAATGCTACCTGCAAAACTCAACTTGGAAAATGAAAGTAAATCAGCTGTGAATGTAGTTTGCAAGGAAAAGTCCTAATCTGCTTTGTTTCATCTCTGTCCAGCCATGGTATATCAGATGTATAGTGTTATAAGTCTGTACTAAGTGTGAACAGGGTTTTCTCAGTTATTGGTATTGTTTTCCTGTGGATGTATAAGACATACTACAATCGGCCCACAAATTTTCTAATCTACGAACCAGTGAAGGCTGTGAAGTTTGAAGTCTATTTTGCTTTCTGTATTGCCATGTAGTATCATTTCTATAAATGCACTTGTTAAGGAGATGTCCTCATCTGCTTTGTTTTGTCTCTCACCATGCTATACTTGGTGTAATACTGTGCACTAACAAGGATTTGAAATTTAAACTTCTTATTTTTATAAGTAGTAATATTTCAAAATGTTTCTTTTTGATATCCATCGGTAATGTATTTTTGTTTGTCAACTGATAAGCCTTATACATATATAATTACAACTTGAATTTCACTGTTCACTTTGCCCTTAACGATAAATTGATTTTTATCTTTTACAGGTCTCTCTATTTTACTAAAGGATATGTCCATTCTTGTATGAGCATAATGTCTATTCAAAATCGTTCATTATAAAATGAAGGTACATGAATTTGTAGGCAACATATCTTCAATAGATATATGTCTGTAATTAAACACAGATTATATTAACTTTCGTCTTCTACGTGAGAATTAGATGCATTGCCAATTTCAAAGAGCTGCCCAATCAATTATTGATTATAAGAAGTGGTAAAAATTATATATAAAGGTAAGCAGTTAATAGTACACTTAATATATAAATATTTTGTATAAATAGTAATGAGTTGTGTTTCTATTTTTTTCTTTTACTAGAGAAAAATCATAATTGTATTATAACAATCATACAGTTCTTGTATTTAGGCTTTACAATAACCAAGCACTTCATTTAGGCTTCTCAATGACCAAGCTTTCAGCTTAGCACCTCTAAACAATAATGTCATCACATTTTAAGATGATTGTATTATGATTTTTATAATGTGATCATGTTATTGATTATTGTGACACAAGAATAGCACTACTAGACAATAATGTCATAACATTATAATATGAGTGCATTAGGTTTTTTATATTGTGATCATGTTATTGATTATTGTGGCTCAAAAATAGTTTTTATGTGTACTTATTGTTTCAAATCATTCAAAAAACGTGTTTATGTCCTAGAATTTTATTAAAAGGGATGGATATTCTGAGTTGAATAAAATATTCTATCAATAATATCATTTGCATTTGTATGCAGGTTACAACTTGATTAAAGGTGAGTAGGTTTTAGACCTAAAATTTAGAGAAGCATATGTCTACATGTCAGTTTTCTATAAACACATTATTGGTTTTTCAAAAATTAAAGTGACTAGGTTTTATACCTAACATTTATCTAGAAGTACATATCCACATGTTAGTTTAGATCCATAAACACATTATTGATATTTCATGAGTATATTCCATAGATACAAGATGATTTTATAATCACAAAAGTTACATGAATAATTAGTCAATGACATCTATAAAATTCAATTCAACATTACACTAAAACCTAACTACTATTTTTTATTTAATGAAATTCCTAACATTTATATCAACATCATTACAAATCTCCAAGTATTGTTCCTAAAATCGATTTTTATTCATGCTTGCTTGATTATCCAATGCTAAGATTTCACGTTGGATGGTAGGTATAAATGCTTCCACTCAATTATTTGCATTGCTTAATCATTTTAGGCACGGGGTCAAGGTAAACTTTTTTGTTTGGATTTTCTCTTCCATGTCTCAGTCGGTAACTATTGCTTGGGCTAAGGGAGGGCTTCCTCTTCATTGGGGGCTTATATACAGGCTCTATAATTTGTATTTGTATTTGTCCCTTGCTATTGGGGTGAACCTCTCTACCCCCAATCTAAGTCTCACCCTTGTTGAATTGTCTAACATCCATGAGTGCAAAGGGGTCTCTACTTCTACTTTTTCTAATCCCCTGATATTAGTCATGCTACCATGTCAATCCCCAACACATAACTAAAATGAAAAATATTGCTAAGGGCAAGAATGTGGTTGGTCTTGAAGTCCTTGATGTTTTGGATGGTTCCTCTTGTTCTTGGTTGAATGGGTTATATTGAACCCTTGAGAATTCCCCTTCTAATGTGCATAAGTTTGCTCCCAACCCTTCCTCAGCTATGCTTGTCTCCCCTCCTCATTCCCTTACTTCTTGAGAGCTTGGGTTGCTTGAAATTGTGGAGAAATTTAATGATTGTGTTTCCTGCAACAAGAAGAATGAGACAATCCATTGGATGTTGGTCCAATTCCATAAGATATAAAAAGAAAATTAATAGGTTTGAGGCTTTGGCGGAGGCGGATGCAAGGGTTGGTGATTGGTTTGAGGTGATTCATGATGAGAGGGTTTGAGCAACGACTGGTAACGTGGCTAATATGCTTCATAATTGGGGCAATATAGAGATAAAGGTCAAGGAGCTTAGAGCTTTGGTGACCTTAGACAAGGAAAAGAAGGAAATGTTATACGCCATTGCAACTATAAAAAGTAACCAAGATGAATTGAAAAGAAATATAAACAAGGTGGTTGACTTTAGTAAGGATATGATGCGTAAGACGTTTGACCTTTTTCAAATCCTCCAAGAGTAATTAGAACATAGATGAACCAAGAGGAAAAGAAGATAGATTGTGTCTGGTTCAAACCTAGAGGCTTCTAGTGATCTGTTCCCTACCCAAGGTAAACAGAAAGAAGGTTCCTTTCTGCACCAATTAGAAGATCACCTTTTAGTAAGTGGGTGGTTAGTTTTTGTAGCTTTTATCTTTTGGTTTTGATCTACATTTTTAGCTAGTCTTTTGTTGGGCTTTCTCACTCCTTGCGAGACCCCTTTCTTTTGTTTGAAGGCTGCTTTGTAAGGGTTCATACCCTCTCCCTCTTTATCTAATCAGAACTAATCCTAATATTTTTATATAAGATTATGTATGTTCTCTTAAATTAATTAATTTTTATTTTTTAACTAGAAGAATTAGTAGTCAAATGACCTAGAGTGAACTTGAGAGATGACTCTAATCACCATAAGAAGACCCCTTATAACCTATAGCACCCCTAACTTAAATAAGTGAACAAGTTAAGTTTTGACCCTATGAACATTATCCATGTCTCTCAAAGTATCAACCATCTAATCTAAACCCTTAGACATTTCTTAGGAGAATGGTTATTTTTTTATATACCTTATATTGGGTCCTGAAACTACTCTTTACTTCCTACAACATTTTTAATTTTCAAGGTCAAGGTTGTCATCATGAAAGTAAAACCTATTCATCTAAAAACTATGAAGACTTGGAGGTCAACTCCATGAGAGTGGGGTTTCTCTCCTTTGAGTTCACCTTAGACTCAAGAGGGTGTTCCTAGAATTATACCTTAGCAATAATTTGCATTAAAAAAAGAGCAACTAGATTACAATAATCAAACTTGATTGCTTAGCTGACCCCAAAATATATCATCTATCACTAGGTCAAATAAGAATGGTTACAATAAACCTTATATATTTGATTAACGCATGCAAGCATATCATATTATACGAGTTCATTCAGTTTTTACATTAGATGTGTCATTGATTATAGTATGGGATCATGAATGCACATAACTATTACTCCTACATTACTAAACTAAAGGGGATTAACATGATGGGTAATTGAGCATTTATCAATATAGATTGGTGGCTAGTCTACTGGGCTATAAATCCTAGTCTAAAAAGGAGGAAAGAGATGCAACATGATGCAACATCAATAAGACTAGGTCCTCATTATCATAAAAATCAAAGATCACATCCATGCATAAACATACTTAATGATCCCTAATAAAAATTACAATGACCCACATGGAATAAATGAGTGATTATTACAAAGCTTATGCAATACATTAGGTGTTATCTGATGAACTATAATTTATTGAATGTTTGAAGATGACAAGTTGATGATCATCGAGCTGCAGAAAGTAAATGCAAGACATTAACTCAGTTAATGTATTTTATTTTCATTAATGTCAACTTGATATGGTATGATTTCTCATACACATATTGTCACAACACTTAAGATCTGAAGAGACATTTTTTGTCAGCAGTAATCATATACACCGAGTGATGGTAAATCCCGACGGACAGTATCACCCGAGCAAGTGATACCTGAGCAAGCATTACCGAGCTAACTGCAGTTGTCACTAAACAAAACTACAGTTGATGCCCGAGCTATCTGCAAGTAGTCACCGAGCACAACTGAAGTGTTGACCGATGGGAACTAAAGTTAGAAAATGACAAAACAACTTAGCTGAGAGAGCTATATTTAGAGTTAACTGATTGTTTGCTTTATTTCTATTGATCAATTAAAATATAAAGATAAGAAGGAGATTTAAATCATGTTTTGTTCGAGAAAACAAGGAGATATTTACGGAAGAAAACTAAAGCAAGCATGGCGAGCTTTACGGATCAAGAAGTGGTCAACGAAGAAAACAAGAAGAATGAAAAGTGAAATCATGTCTATATAAAGAGACAAGTAATTCATTATGAAGAGAGGAATGCTGAAGAAAATTCTGGTGAAGATAGAAGTATTCATGCAGATCTAATCATATAGGCTGAAGAACAGAGCCAAGAATTCTGCGGACACCGAGCAACAGAGAAGCAACAATATTCACCGAGCAAAAAGAAGGGGAGAAAAGGAAATGAAGAGAACATTGATCAGAAGAGGTATTATGGACTTACAATAGATTTGAACATCTGCAAGATTAAGTTGTATTTATGAACAGATCATTTATTGTTTCAGTTTAACCATTGATTCAAAAAATCTCTTAACAGAGTGGGATTTAACAATCCTTATTATATTGAGATGCATCCCAAAGAGTATCAAAAGGTTTTCATGTTGACAACATAGTGAATGCTAGGTCAAGTGATAAACAACTAGTTTTAAATCCTCTAACAAGGTCACACTTAACAGTGTGTTTGTAACCTTTAATAGGGTTGGCTCTTCATCGAGCTCACTTCAGAAGAGTGAATATTTTGGGTTACCGGTCCCAAGTGGTTTTTTCCCTTAACAGGGTTTCCACGTTAAAAATTCATGTGTCAAATGTGTATATGGTTCATTACTTTGATGTTTTTCTTTACACATTACTAAAATAGGATTGGTTGGTAAACACTAAGTTTATTTACTCATATTAGGTAAAGCTTAAGAAAAGGATAAATAGTGTATTCACCGAGAAGTATATATATGTTAGATTCACACAAGGCATAAATCTTGTAGGACTGAAGATAACTAAAGGTTTTAGATATGTGATATAAGTTTTGGATGGATTATTGGATTAATTTTTGAGGCCATTAATTCACCTCCCCCCCCCCCTCAGTTATTCTAACAATTGGCATCAAAGCTTGTGTGCTTGGAAGAGAGTTTTAAGACTCAAGCTAAAGATCACAAGATGAGAAAAAGGGATGTGCCTAAGTTGAACAAGGACAACTTTGCATGATGGCAAAGCAAGCTAATACTCCACCTATCAGGTATTGGAAATGATGTCACACAGTACTTGGATACTGAATTTGTTTTACCTACTGGACCTCTGATAGTTGATCAATTGAGAGAAAAGCATGAACACAATTCTATGATGATAGAACTTGCTTCCTCACTCTCTGATGCTGAATTTGAAGATGTCAAATCATGCACCACTACAAAGAAAATATGGGACAAACTCAAGCTAGTACATGGAGGAGATAGAAATGTGTTGAGAACTAAGGCTGAAAGCCTAGGAGGAAAATTTGATGACCTAAGAATGAAGGAAGGAGAAAACATCACTCAGTGCAGTTGTAGAATCATAGAGGTTGTTAATGCTATCTGAGGAGTAGGAGGTGTACTTGAAGAAGAAACAGTGGTAAGTAAAATTCTAAAAACCTTACTGCCTGTATATGCTATTATAGTATCTGATATACAAGAAATGAGAGCAATAGCAAATAACAATGTTACTCTAGATAGTTTGATTGGTAGACTGATTTCATTTGAGATGAATAACTTTGACAATAGTGTCTTAGCTGCTATTGAGTCTTCTTTCAAATCTTATTTGAAAATAAGTAAATCAAGTCATAAACACACTATGAGAAATGATAGTGAAAGTGGTAGTGATGAACAAGAACTTGATGAAATTGAAGCACTAATGGCTAGAAGATTGTAGAGAGGCAAAGGTAGACATAAAGGTAAATTACCACTAGTCTGTTTTAATTGTAAAGAGATTGGACACTTTGTTTCTAGATGTCCTAACAAGAGAAAAGAAGACATAAAAAATGACAGATCTCATGAAAAGAAGTTTGAAAGAAGTGATGACCGAGATTACCAAGGCACCAAAAATCTGATAGAAGAGATAACCGAGACTAAAAAGACAAAGGAAAGAAGGCTTGTTACCTGGCTGAGAACAGAGCTGAGAATACTGACACCGAATCTGATGAAGATATTAAGGTAGTATTTGTTGCTATTAAGGATGATTTAGACGAAGAAGAAAGGTATGTTGAGACTACGCTCATATCTAAGGTTAGTAAAAATGATGTCTGGATTATTGATAGTGGTTGTACTCACCACATGACTGGAGATAAGGAAAAGTTTGAAACTTTTGAATATTATAATGGTGGATCAGTAAGAATGGGTAATGACTCACCTTGTCCAGTTGAAGATAAAGGAGCCATAATGTTGAATAATCTAATCAGATGTGAAAATGCATACTGGGTGAAAGGACTTAACTATATTCTATTGAGTGTTTCACAACTGAATAACACAGGTCATCGAGTTGCATTTGAGAACAAAAAGGAAAAGATCTATAATGAATCATGAAGGTTGATTGGTACTATTGAACAAACAAAAGGTAACCTATTCTATATTGATGCTATTAATACCACTTGTTTATTGGCTAGAAATGAAGACATTTGGTTATGGGATAAAAGGTTATGTCATGTGAATTTTGACAACATGGTTAGGATAAGCAATAAAAGGAAAGTAAGAGGCTTACCGAGCATGTCAAAACCCGACCATGTCATATGTAAGAATTGTCAAAAAGGTAAAATGACAAAGTCTAGTTTCAAGAGAAAAACCTACACATCTAATGCTATTCTAGAATTAGTCCATACTGACCTATGTGGACCAATGAGAACAAAGAGCTACTATGGTGATAGATATTTCATTCTATTTGTTGATGATTATTCCATAATGATGATTGTTATATTCTTAAAAGATAAATCAGAAGCATTTAAGATGTTTAAATGGTATAAAGCTATAGTTGAAAAACAAAGTGTAAAGGAACTAAAATGTCTAAGGTCAGATAGAGGAGGAGAATTTATTTATGATGAATTCACTAACTTTTGAAATGAGCGTGGAATTAAAAGACAGGTTTCTGCACCGAGAACACCATAGAAAAATGGGATTGCTGGAAGAAGGAATAGATCCATTGTTGATTCTACCAGAACACTGATGATTGAGAAAGGCATCACACAAACATTTTGGAGATAAGCTATCAGTACTATTGTCTACACATTAAACTGAATTCAATTAAAGAAAGACACCAATACGACACCTTATGAGCTATGGTATGGATACACACCCAATGTAAGTTACTTTAAATTTTTTGGAAGTTAATGTTATATTTTGAAAGATGATAGAAATGGAAAGCTTGACTCCAAAGGTAATGAAGGAATATTTCTAGGTTACTCTACAAAAAGTAAGGCTTATAAATGTCTTAACAAATCCTCTAACAAATCATTGAAAGTGAAAATGTCAAAGTGGATGAATTTTCTAAGAAAAATGATGAGGAAAGCATAAAAGAACTAGAAGAATATAACAAATTTGTCTATAGTGAAGAACCTGACACTCTACCCGAGCAACAGTGTATCACTACCAAGCGACAGAACAATGCAAATGAGAATCAGGCTGCAAACACTGAAAATCAGGAAATTGTTCACAATGATGTACCGAGCTGTGAAGATCAAAATGAAGGTTAAGATGATGATTAAAATGATGAACAAAGATCTGAACCGGTACTTGCCAAGCATGTCAGAAGACACCATCCACAAGACTAAATCATAGGAGACAAAAAGGATGGAATGAGAACAAGAAGTAAGTCACTGAACACTAGATATTTGATTTATGATTTGAGCCTAAATATGTTAATACTTCACTTGAGAATCAAGAATGGGTCAGTGATATGAATTAAGAGATTGAATGGGTTGAAAAGAATAAAACATGGACATTAGTACCTAGACCAAATGACAAAAATGTCAATGGTACCAAATGGATATTCAGAAACAAACTAAATGAGAATGGAGAAGTCACAAGGAATAAAGCAAGATTAGTATGCAAAGCGTATGCACAAGAAGAAGGTATTGACTATGGAGAAACCTTTGCACCCGTTTCTAGGCTAAGAGTAATAATTCTACTTGCTTATGTTACATTCAAAGTATACCAAATGGATGTCAAATCTACATTCCTAAATGGAATACTAGAAGAAGAGGTATACATTGAACACCCTGAAGGGTTTGTTGATCCTAAAAAGAGGAACATGGTTAGTAGACTACACAAAGCCTTGTATAGATTGAAACAAGCACTAAGAGCATGGTATGAAAGACTTCACTCTTATCTCATAAGTATTGGATTTGTAAGAACAAGTGATAACAATAATCTGTATATAAAAGAAGATACTGATGATAAAATTTTGATTGCTGATATATTTGTTGATGATATCATATTTGGAGGTAATGATATGTCATTGTAACATATAAAATAGAGGTCACCAAAATGTAAAATAAGAAATAGAGATGATGACCTAATGTAAGATAAGATGGATGTTGTTACATTTAAAATTAGAATGTTTATTGAAATGTGAGGGATAAATAAGATGTTCCTTTTATCCTAAAATACACAAAGGAAGGATCCAAATTGATTTTAACCCCAAAGGAAGGATCAATGCATAAATTAATCAATCGATTGGAAATAAGAATAAATAAGAAGATCTTAAATTCCATTTTATAGGAAAGAATGTGTTATAAGTTGAGATATATTAAGAACTTAAATTGAAATGAATAGAAGAAAAGTACTAATCTTGAAATGTTACAGATTTGAAGAATGCTATTTTCGTGGGTCTGCACTGAGTTTCTAAAAAATCTGAGACCGGATCTAGAACAAAAATCCAGAGACAAACAAAAACCAAAAATCTTTTTCCATTCTGACATAGTTCTGATTTTGACCCTCAAGTCAATGTCACCATTGACCCAAAATTTTTGATTCTGACCTAGGGAAGAATCGACCTAAAAAGTCTCTGACAGAAAATTTGTTTCTGAATCTCAATATTTTTCCGAAAAGGGTATCTGAATCTGCACTTTGATCCGCTATTTTGAACCTGTATCTGCAAGAAAAATAGATTTGTTTGTTGGGGGGAGGGGTTTTCCTTAGTCAAACCCCGATTTAGGAATTAACCTTAAAATAAATAATTGAAATAAAGAATGCTAGAAAGTAGTAGAAATAAATCTAATAATGAAGCTATGATATTCAATAAATATGCAATTTTATTTCGAATGTAAACAAACATGTAAATATGAAAACTTGGACTCAATATTAGAAACCATAAACCTCCATGATTGTATGCTTGGATTCCACCTTAAGGAAAGAATGAATGAGTCTTGAGGATGCACAATGGATCTTGAAGGAATATCACACCACCATGATGGATAGATCTAGGGTTTGAATGATGAATCTTGAATGCTTGAACCAAATCCCTTCAAAGGCTTGAAAGCTTGAATCCTTGATCTTCAATGGAGAACTTGAATGCTTGAGAGGAAAACTTGAAACACCTTGAAGGCTTGAAAATATGTAGGACAATGGATGCTTGAAATTTTTTCTTGATGGTAGTTGTTCCCTTAGGGAGACTTTTTCTTGGCTTCCTTACCTATCACTTTTGTACCTTGAGCTCACTTAGAGAAAATGAAAGGAGAAAAGTTCCTTATATATGAAACTAGGGCACAATCTTCTAGAGAGGCATACATAGGAGAATTAAATTCCAATTAGACCTATATCCTTGGAAGAGGACCTATATTAAATATAATTTAATAATTGTTGCTTTGGAACCCAAAACAGTCGACCCAGAAGCGGGAAATGAACTTTTAATGACCTCCAACAGCTGACAAGCTTTCAAACTTGAAAGGGGGACCCAGGTCAAAGTCGAGTTCATCCTTGACCTAGGTTGAGGTCGAGGTCAACCTTGACCCAGGGAGTTAGAACCCCTAGAAAATATGCCAGATGGGAGGGATGGTGCATGGAGAGGTTCAATCAAGGTCCTAAACAGGCAGAGAAGTAGAAGAGGGTGCAGAAATGAGGGGACAATATGATGATGGTCAAAAACACCCCCTAAGGAGGGATAAACTTTTTTAACATGGAAGTGCTTCCATTTTAAGATGATACATTAAGCCCCCACTTTAGCTGGAGTATGGAAATTGAACATACTCGCGGTAAAGTTAGAAGAAAACTCTGGCGGATCGCAACAAGGTAGAACATCACTTAGACAATAACATGAGCCCCCAGACCAAGGATTCTAACTCAACATACATGCATAAAGGTATGAAAGTAAAGAGGAATTAATCATAGAGAACATACATGATTACATAAGCAAGACAAGAGCAACACTATAGATAACATAACTTCATGATCTAATCCTACTAGCATGAAAGAGAAAGAGAGAAAAGAGAAAGTGATTACCTCGCCTAGTAAGATGCTCACCTTACCATGAGTTACCAAAGAGGGAGAGCCCAATAGGTTCACCCATAAATTGTGCTTTGTAATTGTAATGCGTCTTCTGACAGCTTTTGAAATATCCATAGATCCACATTCTTGTATCACTATGATGTGTGTCTTTTCAGGATTTAGCAACTTATGTGCGTTACCTTCCAAGGATTTAGCATATTATAAAATGTGTATCTCTTCAGGATTTAGAAGCTTATGTGCATTACCTTCCAAAGATTTAGCAAAAAAAAAATGTGTGTCTCTTCAGGATTTAGCAACTTATGTGTGTTACCTTCAGAGGATTTAGCAAAAATAAAAATAAAAATGTGTGTCTCTTCAGGATTTAGCAACTTATGTGTGTTACCTTCTGAGGATTTAGAGAAAATAAAAATAAAAATGTGTGTCTCTTCAGGATTTAGCAAATTATGTGCGTTACCTTCTGGGGATTTAGAGAAAATAAAAATAAAAATGTGTGTCTCTTCAGGATTTTAGCATGTTGTAAAATGTAAACTATAGTATAAGGGAGACCCTATCTATGCCCCCTCCTTATCATGACTACCCATTAGGTAGGATAAGGAAGAGAAAGAGGATACCTACTTCACAAGTTAAGGAGATATCCAACTTAACAACAATATACACTATATCCTTAACAAAGTGTATTGACCCTTACCTCTAAGAGCATAGATAATCATGAAATGGATATGTCACATATGGAAAAAGGATCCTCAAAGAGGAAAATATCTTATCATCATGACCCCCACCATAGAAGAGTGCTTAGGATAAAATATCATCTTCCAAAGAAAATAGGGACCAAAGATTCAATCATCAAGCCCCTTGCAATCAAGAGGAAGAGGAATGAAGGAATGAAGGAATCGAAATCTAACCCCAAAGCAAGGGAAAGAGTTTATAAAGAACATAATTTTTAAAATAAAGAAGAGGTGATGACCTAGGACAATCACCTCTCATATAAGAGGGTATCCATAGCCAAAAACATAAATATTTATAAGGAAATAATGTTGTATGATCAACAAATGCCACTAAGTTAATTAGGAAAGTATATCCTTAGATAGAGGAAGAAGGAAAATACCTTGCCCCCCAGGGATGAAAGCAAGGGATATATCAAATTATATCAAGAGATGTTGTAGCAAAGAGATATCTTTACAAAACAAGATGTCCTAGAAAATATATCATGAATGATTATGAGAGAAGGAAGTATGTATCATAACAAAAAATTATAGGGATAGAATATAGAAAGAATAGCCAATTAAACTCGAAACAAAATACATGCTAAGAGAAAAATGGATCCTAGAATATTGGAAGGAAATACCTCTTGCCCCCAAGTTAAGATACAAGAGGATAAAAATGATCTAATTTATAGAAGAACGAGGGGAATGGGCCCTATATCAAAATTATGAAGAAATTGTAATACCACGCAGGAATGCGATATAATTCCTAAAGCAGCTCTTTCTCGAACATATAGCTTGAAATGCACACAATCAACAAGTAAATGTGTATTACTGTAATGAAAAGGACATTTGTATTTAGAGAGAGCATTTTTCAACATAGGTTTAAAGATTTCTTTCTTAGAATTCATTAACTGGACATACACTTTCTTTGCCACATCTTGAGGAGTATCAGGGTGATCTAAGGAAGATGTTGGAAGAAGAACATGAAGAGGAGGATGATAGTTAAGATCAGCTACCTTGAATTGAGAAGGTGGGAAACCTATACCATGCATATCTTGTTTAGGGGATGAATGAATTGGTTTTTTAATGCCATGTTCATTAACAACAAGCCCTAAACCCTTATAGCCTTGTTTATCCGCCATAGTATATCCGATAGTGTACATATCTTGCAAAGCTTCTACAAAAGGTGATTGATTATGGTGTTCATGAGAAAATGTTGTGTATGGTGGAATGATAGGTTTAGAAGAGGTTTCTTTGTTTTTCCCTTTAATATCATCATGGATCAGATAGGAAGGGGAAGGTAAATGGAAGAATTCTTGAACATCTGCATCATGCACCTTAGCTTGAGCCCCATCATAAGTGTGAGAGGAACTAGGGATAGAAGACGGAGAAATAGAAATAGGAATATTAGGAATTGGATTAGGCATGATGGGATTAGGATTAGAAGGATTAGGAACTAGATTAGGAATGATAGGATTAGGATTAGGAAGATTAGTAAATGGGGTATCATCTACCCAATTCTTCACATAATCCAAAAGAGCAATAAGTCCACTACACAAATCCTTGATGAAAGTTTTGAAAGTAGGAAGACTAGTATTAGTTAATCTCAAAATAGCATAAGCAAGTGAAACATGAAGATTAACAAACATGATGAAATGGATGATACTTTAATAAACATCATGAGTACTATAAAGAGATGCTAAAAGAAGCATAATGAGAAAAATAGCCATGCCCCAAAGCATCTTAAAGATCTTCATAGTGAATAAAATGCAAGAAATATTTTTATATTTTTATGAGTATGTAATTTTTTTTGCTTATTTTATTGTTTTAAAATGCAAGAGCATAAAAGAAAACTAATTTAGTGTGCATGAAAGACCTAGTCTCTAAGGAAAAGAGGCAAACCATCTAACACCAAAAAGAAAGAGTTGTCTATCACGGGTTCACCAAATGTAACTTATAAAATAGAGGTCACCAAAATGTAAGATAAGATATAGAGATGATGACCTAATGTAAGATAAGATGGATGTTGTTACATTCAAAATTAGAATGTTTATTGAAATGTGAGGGATAAATAAGATGTTCCTTTTATACTTAAATACACAAAGGAAGGATCCAAATTGATTAACCCCAAAGGAAGGATCAATGCATAAATGAATCAATTGATTTGAAATAGGAATAAAGAAGATTTTAAATTCCATTTTATAGGAAATAATGTGTGATAGGTTTAGAAATATTAAGAACTTTAATTGAAATGAATACGAGAAAAGTACTAATCTTGAAATGTTATAGATTTGAAGAATGTTGTTTTTGGGGGTCTGCACTGAGTTTCTAGAAAATCTGAGACCAGATCTGGAACAGAAACACAGAGACGAACAAAACCCATAAATATTTTTCCATTTTGACACAATTCTGATTTTGACCCAGAATTTTTGATTCTGACCTAGGGCAGAATTGACCTAAAATGTCTCTGACAGAAAATCTTTTTCCGGATCCCGATAGTTTGTTGAAAAGGGTATCCAAATCTGCACTCTGATCTGTTGTTCTGAACCTGTATCTGCAAGAAAAATAGATATGTTTGTTGGGGGGAGGGGTTTTCCTTACTCAAACCTCGATTTAGGAATTAACCTTGAAATCAATAATTTAAATAAAGAATGCTAGCAAGTAGTAGAAGTAAATCTAATACTGAAGCTATGATATTCAATAAATATGCAATTATATTTCGAATGTAAACTAGTATGTAAATATGAAAACTTGGACTCAATATTAAAAACCATAAACCTCCATGATTGTATGCTTGGAATCCACCTTTAGGAAAGAATGAATGAGTCTTGAGGATACACAAAGGATCTTGAAGGGATCACACCACCATGATGGATATGTCTAGGGCTTGAATGATGAATCTTGAATGCTTGAACCAAATCCCTTCAAAGGCTTGAAAGCTTGAATCCTTGATCTTCAATGGAGAACTTGAATGCTTGAGAGGAAGACTTGAAACACCTAGAAGGCTTGAAAACATGTAGGACAATGAATGCTTGAACTTTTTTCTTGATGATAGTTGTTCCCTTAGAGAGACTTTTTCTTGGCTTCCTTACTTATCACTTTTGTACCTTGAGCTCACTTAGAGAAAATGAAAGGAGAAAAATTCCTTATATATGAAACTAGGGCACAATCTTCTAGAGAGGCCTACATAGGAGAATTAAATTCCAATTAGACCTATATCCCTAGAAGAGGACCTATATTAAATATAATTTAAGAATCGTGACTTTGGAACCCAAAACAGTCGACCCGGAAGCGAGAAATAAAATTTTAATGACCTTCGACAACCAACAAACTTTCAAACTTGAAAGGGGGACCCAGGTCAAAGTTGAGGTGATCCATGACCTAGGTCAAGGTTGAGGTCAACCTTGAACTAGGTCAAGGTCGAGGTCAACCTTGACCCAGGGAGTCAGAACCCCTGGAAAATATGCCAGATTTTAGGGATAGTGCCCGGAGAGGCCCAATCAGGGTCCTAAACAGGAAGAGAAGTAGGAGAGGGTACAGAATTGAGGGGAAAATATGATGATGGTTAGAAACACCCCCTAAGGAGGGCTAAACATTCTTAACAGAGAAGTGCTTCCATAAAATAGCTGACCTGGAAGCGGGAAATGATCTTTTAATGACCTCTAGCAGCCGATAAACTTTCAAACTTGAAAGGGGGACCTAGGTCAAAGTGGAGGTCATGCTTGACCTAGGTCAAGGTTGAGGTCAACCTTGACCTAGGTCAAGGTTGATGTCGACCTTGACCCAGGGAGTCAGAACCCTTGGAAAATATGTCATATGGGAGGGATGGTGCCTGGAGAGGTGCAATCAGGGTCCTAAATAGGCAGAGAAGTAGGAGAGGGTGCATAAATGAGGGGACAATATGATGATGGTCAAAAACACCTCCTAAGGAGAGCTAAACGTCCTTAACATGGAATTGATTCCATTTTAAGATGATATAGTTATACAAATCATTTTCTGATGAAATGAGCAAAGAGTTTGAGATGTCAATGTTTGGGGAGATCAAATTTTTTCTTGGTCTACAAATTCTACAATAGGATGCAGGCATCTACATCACACAATCCAAATACATCAAGGAAGTTCTCAATATATTCAAGATGGAGGACTCCAAACCAGTTGGAACACCGATTGAAACCAGATGCAAACTGACAAAGGAAGACAAGTCAACCGAGGTAAATCAGACCCTATATAGATCTATGATTGGCAAACTCATGTATGTTGCACATACTAGACCAGATATAGCATGTGTAGTTGGAATAGTTATAAGATTATCTGCTAATCCCAAGGAATCACACATGACTACTATCAAAAGAATTATGAGATATCTAAAGAATACCAAAGACTATGGATTGTGGTATAATAGAGAAGGAAAGTTTGAGTTTCAAGTCTATACAGATGTTGATTGGGCTGGGAACATAGATGATAGAAAGAGCACAATAGGAGGAGCATTCTTAATGGGTGATAGACTTATCACATGGATAAGTAAAAAAGCAAGGATGCATTTCTCAATCTACTGCAGAAGCAAAATATGTGGTTGTTTCTGCAAATCGCTCTAACATTGCATGGATCAAATAATTGCTAAAAGGTATGAATATGGAAACTCTTGATCCAGTGATCATCTATTGTGATAATACAAGTGCTATCAATATTTCAAAGAACCCTGTCATGCATGCTAAGACAAAGCACATTTCTATCAAGTATCATTACTTGAGGGAACAAGTACAGGAAAAAGAGGTGATACTTGAATATGTTCAACCCAAAGAACAATTAGCAGACATATTCATAAAGACATTGCCAAAAGATACATTTGAGTACCTTAGGAAAAGGTTAGGGGTCTGACCCGTGTCTACTGGTCACTAAGCTAAATAGGAGGTTGCATCAGCCTACACATTATCAAAAGATCATTCATGTTGATGCAAGCAAAGAGATGGACTGCAATGATATATCAATACAAGAAGCTACTCATCTGCATCGAACACCAGAGAAATTGTTGGCTACTACAGAGTTGTATTTCTAATGGACAGAAGATTTCAATGATATATTTAATTTTGGAATTGTTGTCAAAGGGAGAGATGAACTAAATGAATATATCCATATGAAATATCTATCTTGATCATCCAAAGGGAGATAACAAAAATATCAATCATGGAGAGGAACAGTCAAAGGGAGAGAAAGATTCAAAGAAAACACCATCCATCTAAGGGAGAGAATTGGAGAAATGTTAACACTACATATCTATCCAGAAAAGGGAGAAGAGATTCTACAACAAAGGGAGAGACATAATCAAAAGTTTCTATATCTATCCAGTGAAGGGAATGAAGAATGAAGAAAGTACTCTGCAAGAATCAAATCTAAGCTAGAAGAGCTTACCGAGAGTCAGATATTTGAATTGGTTATAGAACTTTGGGGAGATTGATGAACTACAATTGATATATTTCATATTGTTAGTAGTATTTTTCCATCAATCCAAAGGGAGAGACTGATGAACTATAACTGATTGAATGTTTGAAGATGACAAGTTGATGATCACCGAGGTGAAGAAAGTAAATGCAAGACATTAAATCAGTTAATGTATTGTATTGTCATTGATTTCAACTTGATATGGTATGATTTCTCATACACATATTTTCATAATACTTAAAGATCTAAAGAGAAAGTTTTTGTCATTGGTAATCATATACACTGAGTAACAGTAAACCCCGACGGACAGTGTCACCTGAGCAAGTGATACCTAAGAAAGCATTACTGAGCTAACTGCAGTTGTCACTGAACAAAACTAAAGTTGAATCCTAAGCTATCTGCAATAGTCACCGAGCACAATTGAAGTGTTGACCGATGGGAACTAAAGTTATAAAATGACAAAAAAACTTAGCTGGCAGAGCTATATTTAGAGTTAACTAATTGTTTTCTTTATTTCTATCGATCAGTTAAAAGATAAAGATAAGAAGGAGGTTTAAAGCATGTTTTATTCCAGAAAACAATGAGAGGTTTATTAAATAAAACTAAAGCAATCATGACGAGCTTTACAAATCAAGAAGAGATCAACGAAGAAAACAAGAAGAATGAACGGTGAAATCTTGTCTATATAAAGAGACAAGTAATTCATTATGAAGAGAGGAATTCTGAAGAGAATTCTGGTGAAGATAGAAGTCTTCATGCAGTTCTGATCATATAGGCTGAAGAACAGAGCCAAGAATTCTGCGAACACCAAGCAACAGAGAAGCAATGACATTCACGGAGCATAAAAAGGGGGAGAAAAGGAATTGAAGAGAAAATTGATCAGAAGAGGTATTATGGACTTACAATAGATCTGAACATCTACAAGATTAAGTTGTATTTATGAACAGATCATTTACTATTTCAGTTTAACCATTGATTCAGAAAATCTCTTAATAGAGTGGGATTTAACAATCCTTATTATATTGAGATACATCCCAAGGAGTATCAAAAGGTTTTCATGTTGACAACATAGTGAATGCTAGGTCAAGTGATAAACTGTTAGTTTTAAATCCTCTAACAAGGTCGCACTTAATAGTGTATTTGCAACCTTTAACAAGTTTGCTTCTTCACCGAGCTCACTTCAGAAGAGTGAAAATTTTGGGTTACCGATCCCAAGTGGTTTTTCCCTTAACAGGGTTTCCACGTTAAAAATCCATGTTTAAAATGTGTATATGGTTCATTTCTTTGATGTTTTGCTTTACACATTACTAAAACAAGATTGGTTGGTAAACACTAAGTTTATTTACTAATATTTAGTAAAGGCTAGGAAAAGATAACTGTTATTCGGTAAAGCTTAAGAAAAGGATAAATAGTGTATTCACCGAGCAGTATATATATATATGTTAGATTCACACAAGGCATACATCTTGTAGGTCTGAAGATAACTAGAGGTTTTATATATGTGATATAAGTTTTGGTTGTATTATTGGATTAATTTTTGAGGCCACTGATTCACCCCNTTCCCCCCCCCCCCCCCCTCTTAGTTATTCTAAGACTATCGCACATTGTCAAACCCTCATTATATTTATTCTAGAAATTATAGCAAGAGAAAATATATAATTGCAATTACATATAATTTTGAATTGATACAAACAATCAAGGAGATAACGTTTCCTAGAAGTATACATGTTACAACCTTTTTCTCATATTTATCAAGTGTGTCCTTTTATTTATAAATTAGACATTCAACGTTTGAAGCCCTAGAACAACATTCAAATTAGACTAGACCAAAAAGTTTTTGCAACAACCAATCTATAATATATACCAAATGAGAATAGATCTAGAGAACTTTTTTTTGCGATCAAATATGAGAAAGAAAATGACTTTTAAACATGTGTAATCAATGCAACATGTTTCTAAAGCCAAGATCTATAAAATATATTGTAAATGACATCCTTAGGCATCATTGAAAACCAAAAATATATGTCCAAAACCAACCACTGCATTGAAATCATATGCTCATGTCATCATCCCAATAGTCTTAAATACATTTTAATTAATGTACATAGTATGAATAATGGTTTTAATTAACTATCATGTCAAATATGATGGTTATAAGATATTGATATACATTAGTAGTGTTGCATAATTTAAGAGGGTATGTGAAAGTCCTAGTGGAAAAGACAAGTTTTGAATTATTGAGGATCAAGAGTCAAAGATTGGAGCACAAACTGAATGGAACATGTGTATCGTTCATGTACAAGGGTAGGTAAGGACAACTACCAAGTGCAAATGACAATGTACATAGGAAATAATAAATGATAACTAATTCTCAACCCGTTAATGGGCTTTAGAGTGCTAATTCTTTGAATAAGGAGGATCCAAAATGTAGTTGGAAGCGACCTGAGCCTGGCTGAACCAAGGTTAATTTTGACCTGGCCTCAAGAGGAAACTCGGGCTCGTTAGGGGTTGGCTTTGTAGCATGCAATGAGAAAGGATGTATCATGGGGATTGAAGCTAAACTGTTGGCATAGGACACTAATAATGAGTTTTAATGTTTGGCAATGGTTGGGGTAGTCCTGGTGGCAAAAAAGTTGGGGGTAAGGAAGCTTCATCTCAAAGGTGACTCTCTGCTTACTGTGAATGGTATTGTCAAAGGATAGATGGATACATGGTACCTCAACAAACATGTCAGGAGAATCTGTGATGTACTTGGGGAATTTAATAATTTCAAGGTGACACATGTCCTTAGGGAGGCAAACAAACTCACTGACAAACTCTCCAACATAGGGGCAAATGGGTCACTAACAGACAAGTTTGAGCTTTTTGAAGATCTAAGGTTCCTAGGTTCCTTAGATTTTGATACGGAAGGTTGTGATTTTTAGATAAATTATTTAGTGAATTCCCCTTTTTAGTAATGAAGAGCCTTTTCAATTTGGTGGTAGAGGAAGTACAATCCTTTTCCCTATGCAGTCGAGAAGGATGATTGGGCTATGTGTGTGGCGTATGGGAAGTACAAAATGGGATTTGCCTAAAGATCCACTTGCGCTTGTGGCAGGGATTGTGATGAAATTGGGATAGCTCACACGTGTCAAGGCAGACTCCATGATGTGAGATATCTCTTAAGTTGAATGGTGGCATCTTGGTGCTCAAATCACTTTCTTGGTCTATTTTTTGGTGGCTTTTGGTTAAGATCGAAGATGGAGGCAAACTTCTCTCTGCAAACTCCAGGATAGTTCCCTAATTTTAGAGGTTCCATCTCCATTAAGAGGATGAGGAATGTATTCAAACTTGATCAAGTTGAGTTCTAGGAGGCGGTGGTGTTGATGCTAGGGGAGGAGTTTCTTAATTCTGATCTTAGGACGAGGACCAACCTCGACATTTTGTCCCTCTTTCTGGCCTTGGACTTGATGAATGGTTCATCATGAGAGGAGGTTCTCGATGTGGGTTGTGCATTCTTGGAACCCAAATGGGTTGGGGTTTGGCAAAAATTATTGGGTGGGTGGAGGTTGGTGTCAGGATGCACATGTATGATGGCCCGTGGAGACTCATTGGTGGGGGCGAAGATGAATTGTAGTTGTTGGTGATCTGGTCGTCAGACCACCCAATGGCTTATCATGTGCAAAATGTTTAGAAGGGACGGCCATTGGGGGAGGATGGTTGCCCCATGCCTTGAAGACAACTTCCATCCAAAGAAGTGGAAAGTGGAGTCGGTTGAGCTCATGGTCGGGGGCTCGTTAGTGATTATTCTGGATGAGGTTCTCATGGAAGTGGTCATGATGGTAGGAGGGCAGGTGTTGGAAGAGTGATTCGAATGGAGCGTGGTGACCCAACTTTCCTAAACTTCTCCAGAGAAGAAGTGACAAGATGATTTAAAGAGTAGGGTGGGATGGGTCTCGGGCCTCAGCCTGCCTTATTTTCTATAGTATGGGCTAGTGTTTTTAATAGATCTCTGGTTTTTATGGTTAGTTCAGATATTTTTTGTAATATTGGTGGTGGGATATGGGGTGTTCGTCTGTTGTTTCTGCCATGAAGTGGTTTTTTTTGTCTGTTGGAGGGTGTCTGTGTTTCATCGGCCATTGAGTGGCTTGGAATTACTATGTAATAGAATCTAAAGAAATTAATATAATATCACCTATTATCCATAAAAAAAAAGATAACTAATAAAACATACTTAAGTTAAACTTAAGTCTAGAGGAAAGCCTTGGTTACAATTGAGGCATTTTTCCATAAATTAATTGTAGATTTGATATTTCTTTCTTCATGATTTCAATTAATGGAGTTAAAAAAAAATTATAAAAAAAATTATTTTATCTAGTGATTTTGATATTCATTTGTGTTGACTCTATTCGGGATTCACATGGAGGCCTCTTGAGAAGTGGAGATGAAGGGGAATGAACACCAAGGGATGGGATAAAGGAAAAAATACAAAAGTCTGACAAATGCAAAGGAATTAAGACTCTTAATAGACGTTTAGATTTTGAGGACTAGAAATTCCAAAGAAATAGTATAGGGAGATGAAAAGCTTTGAAACTCCAACAAAGTGGGTTATCTAGATCGTTACAAAAGTAAAAAGTAACCCTACAAGTATGAAAGATCAACAAACACAAAACATCAAGTAAACACCATAAATAACCTAAGAAACCTTTTAATGATTTTTATATTTTTAAACATTTAAGAGACTGACTTAAGGTGTTTTAGATGGATTATAAATAATAGATCAATATAACTAGAACAAAAAATGGAAGAGACAAAAACTAATTTTACACAATAGATGAGTGCCAACACTTCACATAATTGATGTGTACAAAAATCTAACATAAAATATATCATAAAAATAATGACTTCATAGTGTTTCTTTACAGCTAAAAATATGCTCATGATTCCCCCGCCGCCACGATTCTTCCTGTGTGATTTCACATTAGTAACATTCCATAAGCAAACGTGGTTCAGGGAGAACAAAGATTGTAGGCAAAAAATAAGTGCATGTAGACCTTATGGCAATACATGTTGTCAATTAGTGTCAAAACACTTAGTTATTTATATGGATACAGTGTTGACCGAGACAACAACTTGCAGTGTTACCTGAGCTAAGTAGTTGCAGTGTCGACCAAGAAGTTAGTTCAAAACAATATCACCTGAGTCACCAATGTTACCCAAGTGGCATACTATCTCTAAGTGATCAATGTGGCCTGAGCACCCAGTGTCAACCGAGTGCCAGAGTTGCCAATTTACTTTGTCGCCCGAGTGTCAGTATATCACCCGAGTGGATTAATGGACCCGAGTATTAGCATTGGGCCGACTTAGTACATATTGTTTGATACTATTTAATATAATAGTAGCCAAATTATGGAGGTAATTGATTTGGATATATATGAATCAATTACAGGTGCGAATATGAAGTGGCAGATTGATTAGAAGGCTACAATAGTATAAAGGAACATCAGAGACTCATCTACCACATTGAGGTAATCAGTATTACTTCAAAGGATCTTATTCAGCAAATCAGAGTTGCATAGCATATCATTCATTGGTTCATCCTAACAGGTGTATCAGTCAAAATCCTTTAACAGGGTGGACTTAACAGTCCTTCACAAATCTCCTAATAGAGTGCATACTTTACTACATTGTATAAATCCTTTCACAAGGTGGACCTAATAGTCCTTATTTCTCCTAATAGGGCAGGCCATCAGAATAGGTCAATTGTAAGCCTTAACTAGCCAAATTTATTACTGCAGTTCTAAATCTTGTGGGTACCATCCCCACCCTAGTTTTACTTTCTATTTGGAAGGTTTCTGGGTAACCAAATATTGTGTCAATTGTTATGAATGTTTATTTCTTTTATGTTCCATGCATGCAATAAGATTAGACAATCTAATAAAGGATAAAAGTGAATAAGTTTTATTGGTTTCAGATTCCCCCCCCCCCCCCCTCTTAGTCACCTAGCCTACAATATATTTCCAACAATTGGTATCAAAGCAAAGGTTCTATTATCATAAGTTTAACAACTTGAGAAAAGATCAGAGGTAATGAAAATATACAGACTGGAGAAAGCCATTGAAAATGAAAAGATAGATCTACAAGTGGCCATGGATCAAATCAGAAAACTCAAGGAGCGGCTCTCTCATTTCCTGAAAAGAAGAAAAGATTTAGCAGTACAAATGAATGATAAAAGTTACATAGAAGAAAGAATTGAAGATTTATGAAAAGAAAGAAGTCCTGAAGAAGTTGATGCAGCCATTGAAGACCTACTTGCAAAGAATCTCAATTTACATGAAGAAGTTAAAAAGTTAAAGAGAGAACAAGAAATTCATTCAGTCAGAATATGTGAAGTCATGGAACAAAAGAACCAAGCAAAAAATGACAGAGAAATGGCACAAGAAGATAAAATATTGCTAAGTACATGATTAGAGGAAAAAGAAAAAGAAATCCATCATTTGTCACTTCAGCAAGCAAATATGATAAATCAACTCAATAGTTCAAATCAAGAAGTTATCAATCTGGGGACTTAAAATGAAAGACTGTAAAATGATCTCAATACTGAAAAAAAACCAATGAGAGTATGATGAATTCACAAGTAAGCATGGATGAGTTGATAGAGAAAACTCAATTCATACATCATGGATAGACTAGATTACGTTATACTGAACAAGGTGAATCCTCACAGTAAGGAGATCAAAAGAATAATAAACCTACTTGTAATTATTGTGGCAAGTTAGGGCATACATCAAATAAGTGTTGGAGCAATGGAAAGTCAAAGTTTAATGTTAAGTGCTACAGATGCAACAAACATGGACATAGGGAAAGTGAATGCACTGAGAAACCTAAGTTTGAACGAAAATGTTTCAATTGTAACAAACAAGGTCACAAGTCTTCCGAGTGCAGAACTAAGAAATGGAACCCTATTGAACAATTAGCTAAAGCAATTTTTGGTTGTAATTAAAACACATGGAGGAGATGTTTTCATTGTGGTGAGTATGGGCACATTGGTGCAAATTGTGCAAAGACTCATCTCACAAAAAGGAATCCTACTAAGAGATGTTATGTGTGTAAACAAATTGGTCATCTAAGCAAGAATTGTATGAATAGAGAAAAAGTGGATACTAGTTTTGAGAAAGGCAAATAATTTTTTTCTAAAATTAGAACTCAGATGAGTTAGCAATGGGTAAGGAAGTCTCCTTATAATTCAGATCAAAACAATGAAGGATCAAATGGAACCCAAAATAGTGAATTGGGTGGATCCACCATATCCGAATAAAGATGCAAGGAGATAACTGGAACTGTGCATACAAGCCATCATACATCATCTCTAGATATGCTAGCAAGTCCAAATCTGCATATTGATGCACTAGAACACATTATGGCTCTAACCGAGTCAGGATCTCAGTTACATCCGAGTTACTCAGGCTTAATCGAGTTAAGTCGGGTTGTATGGTTTCAAAGATGCAAAGTTAGTTTTTGTCGAGCTTCTGAGTAAGCCTAGGAGAACTACCCAAGTTGTGACAACTACTATATATGGAGCATTTAATGAAAACCAATGGTGAAATTTGTCATAAATGGTGAAATTGAAGGGTTATTGTTTACCAAGTTTTATAGTTTGTAGAGTGATTAGCGATTTGAGAGCGAATTTGTGTTTGAAAGATTTAGTAGCAGTAAATTTTCATCAATCCTTTAAGCATTATGGCATCTTCATCTAGTAGTAAGATCAATAAGGGATCCAAGATGTTAGTGAGGAATGTTGTCTGTGAATCGCTAAAGTTCAAACTTCATCCAAAGATTGCAAAGGAGATAGATCCAATGGGAGCCCATTCCCAAATTCCTCCTAAGGTAGTGTTTATTAACAACATTTGATCTTTCTATCATTGCACTATTCAACAGCTAGGCACATTAGAGATGAATCAAGCATATGAGGCACTTTGTGTGGGTGGAAACCTGAAGCCGAAACACAAACACCTTGAATTCAAGGGTTTAACCCACACCTTGCATATGCTGAAGAATTTCCAGATAAAGTGGATTAGGTTTATTCTGAGCCATGTTCACGACATGCATCTCTAGTTGGAGAAACCTGTAAAGATCACTAAGATGATGGTACACTAAGTGACAGGGTACCCAATGCTTGAAAAACCTAAGGAAACCAAAACCCTACCCCAAGATGACCTAGCCAAGAAGACTCTTGCCGAGTGGGATGGAAGAGGCATGAAGTTGAATGGAGTCACTGACAAGCACCTAAAGTTTGGAATTCATGTGACTGCACATAAGATATACAGTTCAATCTGACCAAACAATGTACCATGTGGGCTTGGACTCGGCTGTGGACTTGGCATACAAAGTGGTGAAAAACAATCTATCATTCGACTTAGCCGAGTTGCAGCTCATCCAATTAAGCAAAAACATGGAGAGAATTTAGGCATCTAAGACCAATCCATGTAAGTTTGGTTCACTCTTGGTCTGCATATTCTTTTATGTTCAAAAGTTTTTCCCTTAAAAAGGCACATTTGTATGGAAGAAGGACATGCCTATAATTTATCAGATAAAGGAGTTTATAGCAGAATTGGGAGATAATTTTGAAAGCATCATGGATTCTTACTTTGAAATTGCATAATAGATTCAAAATTCCCAAACAATTGGTAGAAGACTATAAGGATGACATATGCTTCCTAGTTGATTGTGACAAAGTATACATTCAAGCAGTCAAGCCTAGGGTTGCATGGCTGAAACCTCTTGCATATGAGGTTAACATAGATGAGACCAGAGACATAATTGAATCTCTTGTAAATGAGCATGTTGATCCTAAAGAACCATATTTTGGCACTTATGAAGAAGCTAAGGGAAGAATATCATTTGAAATTGAGATTCTTAAAATCTTGAAGAGAGGAAGGAAGAGAATTGAGAAGTTTGGTAACAAATATGGCAAGCCATCAGACTCTCCTCCTTTGATCACTGAAAGCAAAGAGGATGGAATAAAGGTTGAAGAAGAAGAACCTGAGAAAGAAGAGGAAGAGGTTAGCCCCCCAAGAAAACTCCAAATTTCTCTACCCCTGTCTTCACTGCCAACAAACCCAGAAGATCTAGAAGAAAATTGATAATGCCTAAAGAAGATAAAGATGAAGATACAGTTACATTCAAGAAGCCACCACCTACCTTTGAGTAGAAGGTTAGAGAATTAAAAGAAGGTAGTGGTATGGGATCTCTCAAATCACTGAAGTATGCTTCTAGAACCAAGGATGAGCAGAAAATTATTGTGGATGCATTAGTAGAGAAGATGGAAAGATGGAAGTATGATCCATTTGAATTGAAAATCCATATGACTGAAGACCTTCTCAAGGAAATCACCATTCACTGGCACAATGCAGTTTAGATTGAAAAGGACATCAGAAAGAAAACCTTGAAGAAATTCATGCCTACTATGATGGATAAAGAGTTAAAAGATGCTATGTCTAAATATGATAATAATCACACTCCAAGGTTTAGGACTTTTCAAATCTTGAGCAAGAAAATAGAGGATGTTGTGCAGACTGCAACAAATATATGGAAGTCAATTTTTGATAACAAGGGAGATGATAAGATAGAGAAACATAGTACAGACCCTCATGTACATGTACAAGATAAAGATGAATAATTACCTGAGGTTCAGACCATTGAAGAATCTAATGTAGAACAAATAGTAGTAGAAGTAATGGCATCCCTGCCCCAATCACCTATTCAGAGTATCTTATCTCTGAGCAAGGAAAAGATCACAGAGTCTACATCAATTTTAGTAGGAACTGAGCATCAGGCTCTTCCTACTACTAGGCCAAGCCAGACTAAGTCACAAAAGGACATTGTAAATGGTTCTATAGTTGGTATTGATTCTACAGTTGGTGCATTAAAAGTTAATGACCTACGTTAGCTGAACACTGAAGACAAGGATGAGGATGTAAAAGGTAAGGAAATCATTCCTTCACCTAATCACAAGGTCAAAGGAAAATAAAAGTAAACCATTACTGATGAAGTTGACCTTGAGGAAGACATTATGATTCCAAATTGGGATCTTTCTAGCCTAACATCCGAGAATATGGACATCCTTGGGGAGCTATGGAAGAAAAGATCAAAACAATAGAAGCTCCGAGCTAAGAAGAAAAGGAACAAAGTACTAGAGGACATCAAAGATATTTTCCTTGATTCAATAGAGATTGAATTCAATGAGGAAAAATCCATAATGGACCAACTTGTTAACATAGTTCACAAGTTTAATCATGATATTAGTGGACAGGAGAAATTACTACAAAAGGCAAAAATAAAATTTGAGAATAAGGTTCTAGAGAATGTTGCAGGAAAGATTGCAATAGATCTGGTGAAGCTAACCACTATCATTAGCTCTGTAGAAACCACTATGAATAATTTTGTGGCATTATTTGTAAAGTTGAGTGACACCTCTAACTTTACCATGGAAATAAAGAACAAGCTGAGAAAGATTGACAATGATTTGAAGGCAAGTGCAAACCAGTTGGCACTTGATCCTAGTTCAAGTTCAACACATTTTGTTAAGATTAAGTATTTGACTGATTTGCAGAAAGAGCTACTAAGGGAAGAAGGAAGAACAAGGGAATCCATATCATCTATATAGAGCCAAATCTTTCCTCATATGGATGTCATGCAGAAACATAATGGTCATGCAAAGACACTCATCCATGATAACAAATTTTCAGTTGCAGAGTTTATGATGGAGTTGTCTGCAAAAATTCAGATTGAGTTGCACATCCTAAAGGTGTTGCAAGACAATTGGGACAAGACTTTGTCTCAAATTTTGAAGGTTCATTGCGATTTCCTTTCATATTTTGATATTACCTTGTAGATATGCTTTTTGGCATTTGTGTCAAAAACAAGGGAGAAA
>MU226436.1:5382645-5421605 GCA_018584345.1 Thuja plicata
ATTGGGATATGTAATGTTAATTAAAGATTGATCCACATCATTTAATGTATGGGTAACCGTAATTAATGCATGGTTTCAAGATTTAATTAGAGACTACTTTGGAGAAGTAAATATAATGCAAAGATGGAATGATCTGTTGGATCTGACCTAACCTAAGATCTACGATCTTGTTTAAGAGGCAAAAGATTTATCTGACCTAGACAGAGAGGTATATGATAATCTCAAGGGGTTATTCATTCATTATGCAAGCGTGGATGAATGAATGTGTATGCAAAAGGTTTGCATAGTTGATTTACTGTTTAGCATGATCTAGCAGAGAAGGCAAAAGGCAGAAGTAGAGTGTTGCATGTGTGATTGCTTAAAGGATTTCCAAGTAGATCAGAAGGTTGAAATGACAATGCAGGCTACCCAGTAAGTTAACATCAGAGCTGTAATTGGATTTGAATTGCAAAGTAAGTTGTATGTATTAGATCACAAAATGTTGATTACTTTCTTACCATTGTATCAGTTAAATCCTTTAACAAGGTTGACTTAACAATCATTTGTATAAATCCTCTAACAAGGTGACATTCAGATTGGAATGTTCTAAGTCCTCTAACAAGGCCACTCTTGACAGGGTGATTAAATCTTTTAACCAGGTGACACCTAGCAGTGTGTTATTGTAACCTTTAACAGGGTTGGCTCCTCATAGGGCATCACTTCAAAAGAGTGAAAACTTTGTAGCATGTTACTGGTGGTTTTTCCCATATTGGGTTTCCACGTTAAATACTTGTATCAACTTGTGTGAATGCTTATGGTTTGCTTTACTGTTATGTTACTTCAAGCTAATTTCAATTGACAGTAAACTTCATGATTAAAGTTGTTGATATAGGCTACTACTGCCGAGTAGATCTGAAGTACAAAAAGTTTTTATTTACTACATCTAGACCTGAGGATAACTGATTCACCCCTCCCCTCTCAGTTATTCTAAATTCATTCTAACTATAATTCTAATTTGTTTAATGATAAGTACATTCGAACCCTAGCTTAGGGTTTAGTGGTCAGTCCCATCAACTATAAATTATCAGTTTTTCTCTTGAATTTTGGGAATGATAAGACACGAGGAGTGGGTATTGGTGACAGAAATTGTTTGAAATCAGATTGCATGGTATGTCACGGGTTGAATGGTCCAAATGCAACGTGTAGGTGAAAATCGATAATAGGAAAGATTGATCTGTAAGAGATTTTAACACGATAGATGATGTTCACATCATTGCTTACAGGTCCACAATGATTGGATCCTCTGGAGCTTTCTCACATCTGTTTCAGCTTTTGTAATTTTCACAGTTAGAGAGTTCAGTTAGCTACTATGCCAGAAGATCCAGAAAATATCAAGCCAAAATTTAGAAATTTGACGAAGTTAAAGAAAACCTAACGAAATCTCAGTTTGCCCTAGAGTTTGTACAAAAAGGGGTTCAAGTTTTTAAAATTTCAGTCTATTTTCAAAATGCATTATCTACTAAATTTCATTAGTTTTTTTGGAAGATCCAACAAATATCAAGACAAAATTTAGAAATTCAGCGAAGTTAAAGAAAGCATAACAAAATCTCAGTTCACCCTAAAATTCGTACAGAAAAGGGTTCAATTATTTTACAAAAATTAAGTATATTTTTGAAACGCGTTATCAATTGAATTTTTTTAGATTTTTTTATAAAAGCGACACTCACATATAAAAAGAACATGAAAATCACGACTTGTTGTAGACCATCGGCCTCTGTTGAGAGCTGTTGTGACTACAACTGTTGAAAAGGCATGGGACTCTGGCCTTAGATTTGATGATCGTATCACTTATTTAGCCATTTTTATCCTTAAATACAATTAAAATTTCAAAAAAACTTGTATAATATGAAAGGGATTATTTCAGACAGACTTTTGAAAATTTTAAAGAATTATTAAATTTACATATTTTCTCAAGGAAATGACTCAGCCCTTGATTCGCGTATCGGCATGTCTCTCGAGTGAAAATCCTAAAGATGAATGAAAATCATTGAAGTATTTTTCAAAACCCTAATAAAAATTTTAAAAAACATTTGCAGACGCAATTTCTTTCATAGAATAGTGAAGAAGTGTTTGCATTGTGCAACATTTGACGAATGAATAGAGAAGCACAGTGGAGGAGCGAAGCGCAGGAAGTGAAGCAAGGCATGCTTATAGATTGATTTTTAGATTCAATCATGAAGACTGAAACATCTAATGGCATGTTTGGATTTTTGGTAATGTTTTTCCAGATTTGAATGTGTGAAATTTTTATATCTAATACTTGGAATCAGATTATATGATTCATCATCACTTTTATTTTCTCATGTTTGAATTTAATATGTCTTTATATATGATTGATTATGATTTCAATTGTCTAAATTTGTATTATTAGATAGAAGAAATAATTGATAAATGATTGTGATAATAACTGTGAATAGAAAATATATACAATTAATATTAAAAGACCTTATATAATTTTATAAACTGAAGAAAACTTTCAATAAATATTAAAAGACCTTATAATAAAAAAATTAATTAAAAAATGAATAAATAATATATATTATAGTTACTTCACCTTGGAGTAAAAGATGAAGATGGAGAAATGTATACAAAAAAAGGAGAATGCAATGGATGCTTGTGGTCATGCAAATGTAGCACAATATGGTGCACAAGATGCTACAAAAGTATCAAAGGTGATGAAAATATTTGCTAATTTTATGAAAATGAATATGATGACACCATGTGTTTAGATGATGTAAATGAAGATAAGGAATATGAACAAGAAATGGAGTCTTGGAACATTGAAGCCAAGAAAATGTTGAATAGGAGATGATGTGAGAAGAAGAAGAGGATGAAAGATCCAAGGAAAGTCAAGGCTGCAGGATATGCAACAGGATGCAAAGAATATTTTTAGTTGGTAGATAAGTGGCAGAGAAGGGGAATACCAAAGTCAAAGATGAAGCACGCATTTGAATGTTTGCAAGATTAAACTCGATGATTTTTTAGATTGTAGGGATCAAAGATGGAGGATATTTACCAGTTGCAGAGCACGTCTCATATGGAATTGAGATCTTTCTTTCCCTTAGGAGTATGGTGTAGGAGCACCCAAGACCTATCAAGACCTCCAAAGAAATAATGAGGTCTTAGTTTGGAATCTGAAAAAATATTTGTATGGTCCTAAAAAAAGAGAGGTTTATGTTTTGTAAAGATTGGGAAGCAATACAATTATATTAATTTACTGCATTTTTTTGACCACTTCTTTGTTGTTTTCTTGATTGGTATGGATAAGTACATAATTTTTACAACTTTCACATGGTATGGTTGGAAAGATAAATGATTTAACTTTCATTTTGTTTTGGCTTTGTCGAATTTAGTTAAGTTTGGAGAAAGTTATGGCAATTTTAGTGCAGGCTGCCTGGAACTCTACCTAGGGTTACCAATTTTGGAAAAAAAAAACAACATAACTCACTTGTCCACTGTTGGATCTTGATTCAAATTAGAGGAAATGTATGTGTTAGGTTTACCTAAAGTCTCACCAAATATATTTCCTTAGTTATTTGTTTTGCAAAATTTATGAGTGATTATTTGTTTGTTATCTCTATGTATAAGGCTGAAACCCTTAGCATAAAGAATAAATTTGCATTGTGTCCATACAAGAGTGTTAGGAAATAGTGAAATGTTAAGAGTTGTTTATGAACCATGAAAAAAATAAAATCCATGCTTGAATTCCCTTTGGTATCATTTTGGGAGACCAAACATGAGTTGTGCACAAGTCTATAAGCCTAATTAGGCCTAATTCCAACTATAGCAGTCAATATTTGACCATGTCTATATAAAGGAACCCTATCTCATTTTGAAGTATGTTTTGTAAGGGAAATGGGTATCTGAAAATGCTTTTACATTTTTTATGTCATGCCTACACTGGAAGTTATGGGAGAAGAATCCTATTTGAAGGGCTACTAGGATAATTGAAGGATTGTGAGAGAAAACCACCATTGGGTGTTTGTAGGATTGAATTATTAGTTATTTTTGAGTGGTTTTGTCTAACCCTACTTTGCATCATCTTCTTCTTCAAAAAATATAAAGATACATAAGGGTCAAGTACGTGTTGCATTTGTAGATTCTAATTTAGAGAGGTGGATACTTATTTTGGAGCCTCACAACATAGAGATAAATAATAGAGCATGCTCTCTTTATTTGAGTCTTTCTCATTACCACACATACTGGTGGATACAATATACATATGTGTGTTTTTGGGAAGGGATCATTTGACATGGATAATAGAGCATTCAACAATGTTCTATCTGTATGTCACACACCACCAGAGAATCCAAGAGGACAAGCCAACTAACTACTAAGAGATGTAAATTTATTTATTTTTACAATAAGATATGCATCACTTTCTAAAACAAAATAAACACTTTTTTTTAATGCAATTTTACAAAATAATATAAGTCCTCATAGGTTCCCTAACGTCACTACTCAAACAATATTATCTAACCTATTTACCTTCAAGAGATATACATTGAATCATATACCTTATTAGTCTATATTTTAAAGCACCAAGGTAAGAATTCCCAACTCATTCTTTTATTAGAACATATATGCATCACTAATTGACTCATACTATTCAACCATTCACTATTCTTTATATTGCTTCTTATTTAAGCATTTAGTTGAGAAATTAACATTCATTAAGATAAACAATATCCTATTTAATTTATTAATTCATATGAATCTTTAGGCACTTAGTAGACATAAGCCAACTTTTGAAATCTACAACTATCTTATTTCATTTATTTGTTATTTCATAATAATTTGCATGAATCTTACATCAAGAGACGATACATTCATTCCTAGATACATCATTTCATACTAAGTCTAAGTTCATTTCCTTTATAAATGTACAACATAAAGTAATGAAAGAATCATGAACAAGTATCCAAAACACTTTTCTTTTCATGTTGATAACATATAATCTTTTCCCTTTCCTTTCACTTAGATCTACCCATTCCCTTATACATTTTTTTGACTTACATCGATATACATCATTTCATCATATACAATTATTTTCTTACAAGAGCTTACAATTGCGAGAATGCATATACATAAGTACGCCTTTACATATACAATATGAAGTCTTCAAAACTGAAAATATGGAAGGAATAGGTGCAAGGATCATCCATTGACCACGAACAGTACCTTGATATAATAAAAATTAACCACCCAAACACGTAGATCCAAAAGGGTCCACTCCCTCATGCTAGGAGATAGAAACCAAGGTCCTTGCAATAAGGTAACAACTAGGATACTCCTAAGATGTTGATAATCTATCCCACAATTTAATACAATTGAAAGTACAAGAAGACCACAAGGACCACAAGAGGCATGATCAACATTGGTAGGAAATCTAAGCTACAAGCTAGGTGAGTGTCATTGCATAGCCCTCACCATTTGGGTTACCCTTGTACTATCCTTCCTGGTCCCCAAGTAGGCACATGCAAAAATGAACACCTTTCATGGAGACAAGGTTGTTCAATTGTGCCACCACAAAGACACCTTATCCACCATATCCCTAGTCTGTTCTAGCACTAGTGACATGGGCAAGGCATCAGTTAGTCTTAACTAATGTGTAATCCCCCAACCCAATTAATTTATTTAGGCTATCACTTGATTAAATAACTCATCATTGGGTTTCCCTAGTACTAGCCACTTAGGGCCCCGAACCCTCACTTTGAGCCACTCACCTAGTGTAATTAGGTTCCCTAACCCACATACAAACATCATAAGAACATAATAGATCCATTATTCAGTATACGAGAATTCATATTATTGGCATAACAACATTTGATTGAGTATAGGAAAACATATGTTGTTCCTAATCCACTGGACAACCCTAAGCCCTAACTAACATTGAAAATGTTCCAAAACACATAAGAAGGCATCAAAGTGATATTATAAACATATTAAAAGTACACATAGATTAGATAAACCAAAGAATATAAATCATAATAGCCTATAGTAACCATACAAACCCCTAAAACCTACTAATCTTCTTAAATTGATCTAATCCAAACAAGGATTAAATGCCAAAAAAATAGTCATCATAGAATAGTCACCCACATCTTCCACACAACAAATAATAAAACCAATCGCTTCAGTGGAGATTTAGAAAACCTAATTATAGACTCTCAGTCACATTTTTATGAAGATCCAATAGTGGACAAGAAAGTTATGCTTTTGTCTAAAACTGAAAACCCTAGTCGGGGTTCAGGCCCTCCTTCACCAAAATGGTTGTAACTTCCTCAAAACATAACAAAAATGCATCAAACCAGTGGCAATTTGTAAGCTCTGGTATTAATTTTAGACCTTTATCAATCCTTACCAGTCTGTACCATTCATAGAAACTTTATTGAAAATCAGAACTGGGAAGTACAAAAATAATCCGAGAAAATACACATAATAGGACATTAATTGAGCCTTGAAAATGAAATCTAAGGGCCCGTTTGTTTCGTGGAATTGACTAGGAATTGGCATTTCCAAATTCTAGAATTGTTCAATTTAGTGTTTGTTTCCAAAATAAAAAAATTGGAATAGGTTTTTGCAAATTCTAATTTTGGGCCATTTTGAGCATTCCACAATTCCACCTCAGACCTTGGAATTAGAATTGAAAAGTGGAATTGGAATTGAGAGAATTATTTTGGTAAGGAAAATTCATTCCCATTTTTGTGTCAATATTATATTGCTATAAGGATGTATATATATACACATGGGTGTATATACATACATGAGTGTGTGTGTGTGTATATATACACACACATGAGTGTATATACACACATGTGTATATTTATGTGTATATATGTGTATACACACATGTGTGTATATGTGTATACATGTGTATATACATATATATATATATATATATATATATATGTGTGTGTGTGTGTGTGTGTGTATGTGTGTGTATATATACATGTGTGTATATGTGTATATACATATATGTATGTGTGTGTATAATATATGTGTGTGTGTGTACACACACACACACACATATATACACATGTGTATATGTGTGTATACACACATATGTGTATGTGTGTGTATATAGACACATGTGTATGTGTATATATACATGTGTGTGTATATACACATATGTGTATGTGTATATACACACATGTGTGTATATATGTGTATGTGTGTATATATACACATGTGTGTATATATGTGTATATGTGTATATGTGTGTGTATATATGTGTATGTGTGCAAAAACAAAATTCCAATTCCAATCCTAGTTTTGTGGAATCAAATGTAGAATTTGCATCTTCTCAGTCATCTTCCAGGTGAACCAAACAGGACAAGCCCATATCTAGAATTCATTTTTAGAATAGCAGAATTCCATAATTCAGTTGAATTCCAGAATTGGTTATTCCAGCATACACGAATTCCGCAAAACAAACTGGCCCTAAGAGATACCCATTTCATATATTTGAACTTTAATTCAGAAAAATCAACCAATAAAAACCCTAGACTCATTCATTTTGTAAAATAATAGATTTCCAAAAATAGGTGTGTAGAAAAGCTAGGAAAACACACAGTAATTTTTGCCAAAATAAGTTCAAACTTATAGAAACTTTCAAGAATGAAAAGTACATATATCATACATAATTAGAACATAGAAAATACTTCAGATTCAATCAAATAAATAATAGAATTGAGGGATTCAAACCCTACCTTGGATCTTGTGAAGATTCCACCGAAGAAGGAAGAAGAAGAAGACAAGAAGAGGAAATCAATCTAAACTTGAGATGCAACATTCAAAACCCTCTCCACTTTTAGAATTCTTCATGAAATAAAATCCAAGATCCTCAGTAAAAACTCCCTCTCTCAACTTTTGAAAATATCAAACAATGTCCCTCTCCCAAAACAAAGAAAACTATGAAATCTCTAAGAAAATTTCTCGCAATTCTTCTCACAAATCTCATAATTTTACCTCAACAATATTCTCAAAATTTCTCCCATGATAACTCCAACAAGCCCCCTTCCAAAAAAATGAAAAAAGAAACTCTCTCAAATAGATTTCCAAGAGTTGTGTTGGTTGGGAACCAACTCCCAACCAATCTTCACCTAATGGGATAATACAATAACTCTAATATAAATAACATAACTGAGACAATTTCCTCCACTTAAAATATTATAATAAATATACTTATGCACACACACAAATATATGCTATTAAATTAAATATAAATCCAATATTCAATCAAGACCTCATAAAGAAGAATATTATTAATCAACAAAATATAATAATAATCGGGACATTAACCAACAAGATCCAAAATAACCAAAATACAAATAATACTCAAGAGATCAAACAAGACAAACCAAAAGGACAAATGTCTATAACATGGAAATAATCTCAAAATGCATTAATGATCTAAGGGTGATCAATCAAGGCAAAGACATACACCCTTCCACATAAGATCAACTACAATTTAAAGATACCATAGTTACATCTTTAAATCCTTTCAAAATTATATATAACCTATCCACATTATTAATAATTTAATAACTAAGGGTATGTATATATATATATATATATACCCTTAGTTATTAAATTATTAATAATGTGGATAGGTTATATATAATTTAGGTTATATGTGTGTGTGTGTGTGTGTGCCAAATACAAAACACTTTAATATATACAACATTAATATTATTACACAAACCTACTTGTTATAGAATATATCTCTTAAACATGATAATATCTCACCTAACATCTAAAAGAGATCATAATAATCAATTATGAAACACATTAAGATAACTTCAAGATCAAATAAGGTCAACTGCAGTCAACAATGCAATTCAAGCCAGACTCTAGACCAAGCATGAATCCCTGAAACATAACATAACAAAGATCAACTAAGAGTAATCTCAAGAAAGACAATTAAATGAAATAAATAACCATATCACAACTAGATAAGGAAATCAACCTAGCAAAATCACAAGAATGCCCAAACCAAAAAAGTTAGCACTCTAAAATAGGAAACCTATGGCTATAAGGGAAGGCATTTGTGAGGACCTTGTTAGAATTCAAAGAATTCAACCATCAAGATCCATTGTATGCAAAATAAACTGTTACAAAAGCAAAGAATGGAGATAAAACTTAGAATCATCTGAAAGATGAAATATTCATTCAGGGAGGGAATAACAATTACAAAGAGATCAATTCTTATAAATGTAATAAAAACCCTAAAAAGGAGAAACCTAGGTTGCATGATAATAATTCATAAAAGAATTAATTATTATATGCCTAAAGTTTAGCTTAAGTGAACTAGAGATAAAAAGGTGACTGAATAATTAAATCAATAACGATTTAATTAATAAGTGAAAATACCTTTTTACTCTAACACCCCCCTTAAGATAAACTTAGGGAGAAGCTTAAAAACCTAGAAACAACTACTGAAAGCAGAAAATTTGGGTCCCGACAACAAGGCCTGATCAGGTATCCAATCACAACCAAATCTCTGTAAAGTGGAGAAATAGAGAAAACCAAAAGGGAAAAAACTCTACTCCAAAAAGAGATGGAACACTCATGCAGAAAATAAATGGATCAAGAGACTCTCTCAAAACCATAAGTACAACCAACCCCCCCATGAGAGAGGATTGAGACTCTAAAGCTCCCTAGAATGATAGAACCCATGTGTCGATGATCGAACCAATGTGGCTACAATGCAGAAGAAACAAAGGAAAGGGACAACAAAGAGGAAATCCCTGAATGTGAGGTGAAACTAGAAGGCCTAGCTGATGCTCAAAAGAGAACGCATGAGACTCTTGTAATGGAATCTCTAATGAAGGTGGGCCAATAGATGTGTTGAATCTATCATCTAAGAGGAGATGAATGTCCTCTGATATGTCCTCAACAACTGGACTAGGTGGCTCGATGCATGGAGCGATGATGTCAGGTAATGCTAAAGAGGAATCATGCGAAACAAATGTAAACTCAATAGGAGGTGGAGGTGTAAAAGTCACAACACTGGTCTAAGGAACAACACATACGTTTAAGTGACTCAACTTCACCTCAATAGGCTCTCATAAAAAAAGAGAGCTATTCTATGACAGTGGAGATGGTGGACCAAAATGAGAGGAGTACAAGCAGGAAGAATGATCAACTGTCCCTGTTGCAAAAAAATAACCTGTCTCACTGTTTCTGATGTGTACTAAATCTAGAGTGAACTCAATTATCTTCCTTGTCCCACTATGATTAATCTGATAGATAGAGAGAAGGTTAGAGGAAAAATATGGAAAACATAGTACACCATGGAATGCACCATCATCAATGTCAATAGAACCTTTCCCACATACAATCACAACAATATTATTCCCCATCAAAATGAGTGGGGTGGGAGAAGCCTCAAAAGATGAGAATAAATCCTGAGAAGATGCCATATGGTGTGAAGCACCTAAATCCAGTAGTCATCTAGAAGAGTGTGGAATAGCGGTTGCACATAATGCATGACCCTTTCGGTTGTCCTATCCATCTATGTAGAATGATGGTGAAGAAGAAGACCTGTGAGAAGTAGAAGAAGGAATATCAATGTTTCTCTTCTCAAGAAGAGCTGTCAAATCAAAAATTTGTTTTGCATATCCGTCTATCTTCTTCTCATAATAATGAGACTCGTCATGATTGATATTTTTACAATAAGCACACTTAGGTCTTTCTGTCTTCAATTTCCCCCCCTTGGGAGAAGGTGGGCCAAAAGAGTGTTGAGAATTAGAATCCTTCCTGAGCTCTGTGGTTGGTAATATTTGTTTATGCTCTGGCTTCCCTGAAGATGGGTGAGCTACCAATGCATGGTTCTTTGATCATGTGAGAGAATCAAGCTCAGATATATTTGCATGCTCATGAGTCAAATGATCACATAACACATCAAATGTAGGCATGTTGAATCACGGACCCAAAACATCAATGGTAGAATGGAAGGTAGAAGAGAATATCTGAAAGGGACCATGAAGCTTAGAAAGAATCAAGTAAATGTACTATGTATCTGTTTTATTCTTTCCATAAACCTACAAGATATATCTAATAGATTTTAATTTCGTTAAGAGATCCTGAATAGAAGAAAATGTCTCAGGACCTAAAGTTATCAATTCAACCTCAATCTGGAGTGCCCTGAACTCATTGACTATGCCAAAGAGAGTCTGAAACTTCTCCCATATATAAAGAGGGGTATCACATCCATCAATATGGAAGAGAAAACTCTCACAAACATGTAGAGAAAGAACACCCGTGGTCTCATCCATCTTGTTCATGTGTTGCATGACCTCATAAGGATGAGTCAAGACTGGCTTAATGGTGTCTAAACAAGACCATAACCCACGTGACTGGAGAAGTTGAGTCATACGAGATTTCCATACATGGAAATTTTGAGGAGTGAGAAGCTTAACTCATGTTGAATCTTCTAGTATAAGGAGAGACAATGCAATAAATTTTTTAGAATAAATGGGAAAAATACCTGATCAATTTCTCCAAAAAAAGTCTTAGATCTGAAGAGAACTTGTCAAGAGACTTATGATGCCTATTCGTGAGCAAAAAATGGAGTCTGTATGCTCATTTTGGAGGCCTAAAAGTGTTGAAAATAATTTCTCTCTTTGACTATAAAAAAATCCAGTGAAACATAAAAATTAGAAAATCAAACCTCTGCCAAAATTTCCATCTCAGAAAGAGCTTTCCGATGATATAAGGAAGTCCAAAAAAGGCCTCAGTATGCTCCTGTTAGAACAAAAAAACCAACTATATGTTAAAAAGGGCTTTATAAAATAGAAAAAAAATATAACCCCTGGGTCTTAAAATAGCCCAGCGCTTGGGCGCATGGGCACGTAGGGGTTGGGCACGTAGCGATCGGTCACCTATATGACCGTGCGCTAGTGGTGAGGGCCATGTCGGGGGAGAAAAAGGAAGCACAGGGCGATGGTGTGCAGGCGTGGGCCAACGATGCTTGGGCGCAGGCTGGGCAGAGTGACTGTTGGTGTCCAGCGGTGGGGCCGGTGGTGGCTGTCGGTGGCCGCAGTGATCTGCGGGGGCCGCTGGGTGGCACGGGCCGTTCTACCATCCAACACTGGCGGTGGTGGAGAAAATCACTAAAAATCAATAAAATATTGATTTTATAAAAAAAAAAATCTCGATTTGTGTGCCAAGGCTGTATAGGCAAAAACAATTTGCCTCAAAAGCCAACAATGTCCAAATTAGATGTGTCTTATATGGAAATAGGGGTTTTTGGGCCTTTTGAGCTCAATCATGAGGTCATTTTGTGCTTAAAGTACTCTGAAACAAAATCCCCTTAGACCCACACAAAAAACACTGAAAAAATTGAAACCCTCGAAGCTCCAATAAATCTTTAAAAACTTAGGAATGGGTTGCAACAACAAGGCTTTGATACCATGTTAGAATTCAAAGAATTCAACTACCAAGATCCACTATATGCAAAATAACTTGTTACAAAAGCAAATAATGGAGACAAAACTCAAAATGATATGAAAAATGAAATATTCATTCAGAGAAGGAATACAAATTACAAAGAGATCAATCTTTATAAATGTGATCAAAACCCTAAAAGGGAGAAACCTAGGTTGCATGATAATAATTAATAAAAGAATTAATTATTATATGCCTAAAGTTTAACTTAAGTGATCTAGAGATAAAAATGTGACTACATAATTAAATCAATAATGATTTCATTAATAAGTGAAAATACCTTTTTACTCTAACAAACCTTGGCACTATCTCCGCAACAAAAACAACCATTGAGGATTTGAGGGCACACTCAGGCATATGAAGCCAGGTGAAGTTGATGCCCAATACCTACAAGCCAAGTGACAATACAGACAGATGATTGCGATTGAGACATCATGTGGATCTCACCAAGTGAGTAACTGTAATGTACCCACGACACCCCTAATCTAATTTCTTCAGCAAATAGACAAAGATTGAAGGTCGTACGGTGTGGTTGGTCCTTACAGTTAGACCTGGCAGTCCCTATGGTGGAACTTGGGAGTTCCTACGGTGGTCTGGCAGTCCCTACGATGGAACCTGGTAGTTCGTACGGTGGTATGGAAGTCCCTACGATGGAACTTGGTAGTCCCTATGGTAGTCTGGCAGTCCCTACAGTGGAACCTGGTAGTTCCTACAGTGGTATGGCAGTCCCTACGGTGGAACCTGGTAGTGCCTGTGGTGGTCTGGCAGTCCCTACGGTGGAACTTGGTAGTGCCTACGGTGGTCTAGAAGTTCGTATGTGCTATGTTTGCCCCTTGGGTTTTCTTCTTTGCTGCAATGCAATTACTTAGAAATTCTCTAGATGTTAACAAATGCATAGAACAATGAAGTACTAGATATAGAACAATTGACAGGAGGTTATATTATGAATAATGAAGTACTTCAGATTTGCCAAATCTGATACAAGAAGAACAAAGCAAAGTAGGGTGAGGGTTGAATCCCACCAAAACTACAACATGCCAAATACGAAGGTCTTTCACTTCTTAAGTGGCGCACAACAGAACTCCAACTGGAATTCACAATAATAATAAAATATCAAAACTCAACATGAGAAATACATCATACACGCCGGTTATAAATACCCTTTGGACAAACTCCTAAGGTGTACAAATAAAGCGGACATGGCAACACTAACACCTATGCTAAAACAAAAGATGGGTCTAGGATAAGCTAAATCAACTGGAAGCCAATACAAGTTTATTTTATTTATTTAATAATGAGGACATTATAGTCACGTCCCAAAGATTGCTTGTCCTCAAGCAATTGTAGATTCAAATGATTTAGAATTTGCTTGCCCTCCTAGGTAGCATCCTCCAACAGAAGGTTCTTCTAACACAACATAAATTCTTTGACCATGCGGGTCCTCAACTTTTTCTCTCGGTGGTAATGACTTCAATCGGCTCCAGAACTAACTTCTCTTCTCTGTCGAGGGGTGGTAAATCTTCAAACACAGTGACATGTTGCCCCACCACCTTCTTCAGGCAAGATACATGAAATGCATTGTGAATCTTTCTTCCTGGGGGTAGATCCAGTTTGTAGGCAACCTCACCCACCCGTTTGGAAACATGGTAGGGCTCATAGAAATGTGACCTCAATTTCTCCTTCCTGAATGTCTTTAGGGATGACTGCATGTATGGATGAACTCGAAGGTATACCAAGTCTCCCACTTCAAAATTCCTCTTAATGCCATGCCTATCAGCATATATTTTCTGTTGATTCTGAGCCCGTAGGAGATTCTCCTAGAGTGATCTTAGGATATCTATTCCTTCCTGGACCCAATCTTTTGCCTTTTGTGTGTGACTGTCTCCCAACGCCATGTCCATGAATGAATTTGGTTCATACCAGTACAAAGATTTGAAGGGAGTCATTCTGATGGACATATTATAGGTGGTGTTGTAACAGTGCTCCCCCACATGTAGCCACTTGACCCATGATTTATGTTGTGCAAACACATAGTTTCTGAGATATCCTTCCAGCCACTTGTTCGCGATCTTTGTCTATCCATTAGTCTATGGGTGGTAGCTTGTGTTGGGTGACAACTTTGTTCATGCCAGTCAAAATAGTTCTTTCCAGAAAGTACTAAGAAAATGATTGTCTTTGTCACTCACTATGTTCTGAGGGAGTCCATGCAGGGGAACACCTCCCAGAATAACAAGTCTACCACCTGTACTACTTGGTATTCCCCTGAAATAGCAAATATGTGTGCATAATTGGTCAATCTGTCAACCACCACAAAGATGCAATCTCTTCCTTGCACCTTTGGAAGCCAAGTAATGAAATCCATTGAAATGCTAGTCCATTTCTGCTTAGGAATGGGCAGTGGCTGAAGTAGACTTGCTGGCATAGTGTGTTCTGAATTGTTCTACTGATAGGTAGGACATTCCCAGATATATCAGAGGATATCATTCTTTAAACCCTTCCAGGAGAACCTTTCCCTGATCTTCGTGTAAGTCTTCAAATATCCCTGATGCCCGGCCAGAGGTGAGTCGCCTATCTCCTTCAGAATCTTCACCTTCAATTTGGATTCGGGCACCAAGTATATTCTTCCTTTGTAGTATATAATATCATAAACCACCTTGTATCTCTCATCGTGTCCTTCACCGTCCAGCAACTGACATGCAAAAGTATTCTAGGAATACTCAACCAGCAGGTGTGCTCTCCAATCGGTTGAAATTTGAGATAAAGAGCATATCCTTGGCCATCTCAACAAGGCGTCAACCACCGCGTTGTTTTTTCCCTTTATATATTCAATGTCAAAATCAAAAGTCTGTACTTTACTTACCCACTTTTATTTTCGTTCATTGAGTTCTCGTTGTTCCAGGAAGTGCTGAAGGCTATTATGATTTGTACGCACGGTGAACTTGGCTCCGACGAGGTACTGTCAAAATGTTGTCAAGGTGAGCATCTCCTTGTCGTATATGGAATATAATTTCTCAGCTCCCAAAAGCTTCTGACTCTCAAATGCAATTGGGTGACGGTCTTGCATCAACACGGCCCCAATACCCTCTCCAGAGGCATCACACTCCAAAATGAAGATTTGGGTGAAATCTGGAAGTGCCAGCACCAGGCAAGAGCTCGTGACTTCTTTGAGCCTTTCAAAATTTTGTTGTGCCTCTTTTCTCCATTGGAATGATCCTTTGTTTTTTAGGTCCATCAATGGTGCACTAAGCTGTGAAAATGCCTTCATGAACCTCCTATAATAACTGCACAACCTAAAGAATCCACGTAGATCTGAGAGATTCTTTGGTAGTGGCCAATCCAGAATGGCTTGAATCTTTTCCTGATGTACTTGAACCCCTCACCCATTGACAATGTGCCCGAGGTACAATATCTTCGTCATCCCAAACTCACATTTTGATCTTTTAGCAAACAAGGACTATGATTCCATAATCTCCAGTATTTCATCCAAATGCTTCAAATTTTCCTCCCATGTCTTACTTTATATGAGTATGTTATAAAAAAATACCAATAGAAACTTACGCAGTTGCTTGCTGAAGATGTGATTCATACAGGACTGGAATGTGGTGAGAGCATTGGTCAATCCAAATGGCATGACCGGGAACTCGTAATGTCCATAGTGGCAACGAAAGATTGTTTTTTCCACATCTTTTCCCCTCATACATAATTTGATGATAACCAGATCGGAGATCTATTTTCAAAAAATAGACTACACCATGTAGTTCATCCAACAACTTGTTGATCCTGGGAATAGGGTACCTATTCTTGATGGTTTTCTTATTTAATGCACGGTAGTTCACAGACATCCTCAGAGTTCCATCCTTCTTCTTGACCATTATGATAGATGATGCAAAAGGGCTGGAACTGGGCATGATCCATCCCTTGTCGAGAAGTTCTTGTATTGTCTTTTCAATTTCATCCTTAAACCTTTTAGGATGGAGGTACAGTGTGGTGATGACAGGTTTGGCATCAGCCTCCATCTTGATAGTGTGTTCAAACCCATGGTGTGGTGGTATGCTTGGTGGTATGTCAACAAAAACTAATTGATGCTTATCCAACACACTCTGAAGTTCCTCATCCTGATAGAAGGTAGGATGTCCATGTACTGGTTCTGATGAGATAAAACTATGTGCAACCTAGACCATATCATCGTGCCTAAGGATGGCCTCCATTAGTTGGGTAGAAATTTTCCTCGGTCCTCCATTCGACATTCCCCTCAGAACAAATTTCTTGCCATCCACCTCGAATGAAAATTCCATCCGTTTGAAACTCTGTGTGTATTTATCCAGTGTTTCCATCCACTGGATTTCGAGGATGACTTCCATGTCATCCAAATCAACTATGAAGAATTCATTTGTCATCGTGTGGTTACCCATGGAAATGCTCAACTATGGGACTAGATGGGTGCAAGACAAAATGTTTCCTCCTGCCACCTTGAAGTTGAATCCTTGGCGTGCCTCTGTTTGTAAACCCCTTCGTTTGACCAACGAGGAGTTGATGAAGTTGAAGGTAGCCCCACTTTCTAGCATGACCACAACCCTCTGTCCCCGGAGAGTACCATGTACCTGAAAGATAGTGCACCTCGGGGTTCCAGCTAAAGCATCAATAGACCCACCTCTTTTCAATAATGTGGTAATTCTTTCCGCATGGTTTAGGTTAACCTCTCGGGCGGCTGGCTATTCGTCTTCCTCAGCTTTTGGTGCATGTTCTTCCTCTTCATTTATTAGACATTACTTCAATATACAAGATTTTTCCCTTACCTAAGCAATGATGTCCATGTTCCCATGGTTCCATACAATTGAAGAACAAATTCCTCCTTATGAGCTCCCGTCGGATAGCCTCATCCAGTAGAGGTCTCTTTGGCGGAGGTCTATTGTCCTTTTCTTTAGGAATAAGGGGTGGTTCGAACTATGCATAACTCCTGGAGGAGGAAGAGGAAGATGTTAACATGTCACATGATTTCTTGATTGCCTCTATTAGTGTGATGGGATTGAACCCCTTCACCCAACCTATCAAGGTCTCTGCCAACCCATCCATGAATAACACGACCAATAGTCTCTCTGAAATATCAGTTACCAGGACTGATAATCTTTGAAATTTTGTAATGAAACTTTCCATTGTACCTGTTTGTTTCAACTGAGCCAAATCTTTGAAATTAAGCTCTAGATCTCTTCCATCAAAATGATCCATTAATCTCTCAGTGAAATTAGCATAGGAGGTTATCTGATCATGGCCCAGAGTGACCATGGCATGATGCCACCATTTGTGACTAACGCTTCTAGATGTAGGGCCGCAAATTTTATAGCTTCGTCCTGCAGCACAGGGTTGAGTTGGAAATAGGTGTCAGCCTTCTGCACCCATGCCCTAGCTATGGTGGAGGCAGAACCATCAAAAGTTGACAAATTAATTTTATCGATCTTTCTCCTAAGGTTTTCGTTATAGTAGCCACCCAGATTGTTGCAACCTGAATATCTCATTCTCAGATCTACATAATCCTTGTAGGTTATATCCCCTTCCAGATTTTCATTCTTCCAGTCCTCCCAAATTTGATCTTGCATATCTTGGAATGTTGGTTGTTCTCTGCATTGTGCTTCCGTCCAAGGGGGGAAGGTGGGCATCGACGATCGAGAGCATGTTGGTTTAGGGTTTTCCCTACTTGAAATAGAATTGTCACTTTGCATGTTTTTCTCTGTGGATGCCTTGCCTTCAACCAATTTTCATAATGTCTCCTCCATGATTCGTTGAGTGTCATTGATCCACATTTGGTTTCTGGTGAGCTCTCTTAGCAATGTCATGACTTGAGCGGCAGGATCCTGTTGATCTTCCATTCTATCATCTGAATGATATCTTCTTCTTCTCCTGGTATATACTAGCATTCACAACCCACAAGCTAGTAGAATCACCAGCTCTGATACCACTATAATGTACCCACAACACCCCTGATCCAATTTCTTTGGCAAACAAACAAAGATTGAAGGTCGTACGATGTGGCTAGTCCTTACAGTTAGACCTAGAAGCCCCTATAGTGGACTGGCAGTCCCTTTGGTGGAACCTGGTAGTTCCTATGGTGGTCTGGCAGTCCCTACAGTGGAACCTGGTAGTTCCTATGGTGGTATAGCAGTCCCTATGGTGGAACTTGGTAGTCCCTACGGTGGTCTGGTAGTCCCTACGGTGGAACCTGGTAGTTCCTACGGTGGTCTGGAAATCCCTACGGTGGAACCTGGTAGTGCCTAAGGTGGTCTGGAAGTCCCTACGGTGGAACCTGGTAGTACCTACGGTGGTCTGGAAATCCCTACGCTGGAACCTGATAGTGCCTACGGTGGTCTGCCAGTCCCTACAGTGGAACTTTGTAGTGCCTGTGGTAGTCTGGCAGTCCCTATGGTGCAACCTAACAATGCCTACGGTTGTTTGGAAGTTTGTACGTGCTATGTTTGCCCCTCGGGTTTGCTTCACTGCAACGTAATTACTTAGCAATTCTCCAGATGTTAACAAATGCATAGAACAATGAAGTACCAGATATGGAAAAATTGCTAGGAAGTTATATTATGAATAATGAAGTACTTCAGATTTTCTAGATCTGATATAAGCAGAACAAAGTAGAGTAGGGTGAGGGTTGAATCCCACCAAAACTGCAACAGGACAAATAGGGAAGGTCTTTCACTTCTGAAGTGGCGCACACCAGAACTCCAAATAGAATTTGCAATAATAATAAAATATCAAAACTCAACATGAGAAATACATCCTAGATGCCAGTCATAAATACCCGTCAGACAAACTCCCAAGGTGTACAAATAAAGCTGACACGACAACACTCACACCTACACTAAAATAAAAGATGGGTCCGGGATAAGCTAAATCAACTAAAACCCAATACAAGTTTATCTTATTTATTTAATAACTAGGATATTATATTAACTACTACTTTGTCCCTAGTCATGAGATCACATCATAGATATACATGTAGAAGTTGATAAATCCAACTTCATAGTTTGCCAAGAACACCTGCATGCAAATAACCTGTTGTTGAAAGGAAACCAAAGAGACAAAAAGCAAAGGCTTGGAAAATCTCAGTGGTGTGAGAGAAAATTGTATTCCAAGATAATGAACAATAATTACAAGAGTTCAACCTAAGGTGAATGAAAAACCCTAAAAGGAAAAAAGCTAGGTTGTGCATAATAATTAATATAAATTATTAATTATATGCACCTAAGTGACAACTTAAGAAAAAATAGAGTAATAGACAACTTAATAATTAAATCAAAGTGATCTAATTAATAATTGAAGATAAATAATTACTCTAACACCCCCCCTTAAGCGGAGCTCAAGAGGTAAGCTAACCTACCACAGCTATGAAAGCAGGAAAAATGGGTCCCGACAACAAGGCCTGATCAGGTACCCAATACAAGGAAATCTCTTTAAACCGGAGATAAAGGAGAAAAAATAGTGGGAAAAACCCCTCTCCAAAAAGAGATAGAACAAACATGCTGAAAAAAAAACATGAAGGAAGGAAGGCCTCAACAAGACCCCCCAAGGACAACTTCTATCACCCCAAGCATAGAACGCAACTGAAGATAGCGCGGAGATGCAAAAGGTTTGGTGAAGATGTCAGCAACCTGCGCGTCAGTGGGAATGTACTCCAAAGTGAGAACACCATCCTGAATCTGCTGATGGATGAAATGCATATGAAGCTCAATGTGTTTAGTGCGCTGATGCTCCACCAGGTTGTGGGAAATGTGAATAGCACTCTTATTATCGCACCACAGAACAGTGGGATGATCAAGAGGAAATCCAAACTCAGTCATCAACTGCTGAAGCCATAAAATCTCCTGACGAGCATGCACTGCCGCTCTGTACTCCGCCTCTATAGATGAAAGTGCACGAGCATTCAGCTTCTTGAATGACCATGTGATAGGACTAGAGCCAAGACAAAAAAAAAGCCAGAAGTAGACTTCCGATCATCAACATCACCAGCCCAATCTGAGTCAGTGAAGCCAACAATGTGAGGAGCCCCTAATGTGTAATGAATGCCATACATAAGAGTGCCCTGAATGTATCTCAAAATACGCTTGGCAGCTTGCTAGTGACTCTCATGAGGCTCATGTGAGAACCGAGAGACAAGACCAACTACAAAGGAGAGATCAAGACGAGTGTGTGTCAGGTACAAAAAACTGCCAACCAACCACCGATACAATGTAGGATCCACTAAAGGCGAAGTGCAAGAGGTAGACAAAGTAACACCCGACTGAAAAGTTGTGGGAGCAGGCTTGCAATCAAGCATGTCAAAGCACCGAAGCATGTCAAGAGCATACTTCTACTAGTAAACAAAGATCCCAACAGAGGACTGAACAATCTGCAGACCCAGAAAGAAGTGTAACAGACCAAGATCAATCATCTCAAACTGCTCCATCAATGCACGTTGAACATCCTAAATCAGAGAAGATGAGCTACCTGTGATGAGAAGATCATCAACATATAGCACAAGGATCAAAACCTCATCCTCAAGATGTTGAATGTAGATTGCAGGACCAGAATGACAGCGTGTGAAACCAGTAGAAAGCATAAAGGAGTCCATCTTCTCATACCAAGCCTTAGGGGCCTGTTTGAGACCATACAAAGAACACTGAAGTCTACAAACCAAGGAGGAATTCTACACAAATCCTTGAGGCTGCTCCATGTAAATCTCCTCAATAAGATCACCATGCAAGAATGCACTCTTCACATCCATTTGAAAAATGGGCCATCCTTGAGAAGCTGCGAGGGATAAGACAAGGCGAATAGATTTCATCTTGGTGACAGGGGAAAATGTCTCAGTGTAATCAATACCCTCAACCTATGAGAAACCCTTCGCAACAAGATGTGCCTTGTACTTATCAACAAGACCATCAGCAACAAACTTAGTATGATACAACCACTTGCATCGCACTAATTTTCTTCCCTTAGGAAGAGAACACAGATCCCAAGTATGATTCTTCATCAAAGAAGAATACTCCTCCTCCATAGCATTGTCCCACTTAGTATGTCCTGTCCCTACTGCAAATTTCCAAGGATCACCACAAATAGCATGACTTAGAAGACTAGAACTTGCAATATGAGACCGGGTGTGACGGGAAGTGGATGGGTCACCAGCCAGGGATCCTGCAGCCTCAACTGTAACACGAGCCCATCTAGGCATCGGTGGAGGATCCTGTGGTGGAGGTAAATGGGGATCACTAAGATCATCATCCTCATCATCCTAAAAGGAAACTCGAAGGGATGAGGGAGTAGTGGTATGTGAAGTAGTCTCTGTAAGTAGGGTATCCACTGCAGGAAGGCACTCATCAAACTGGACATCTCGTCGAAACATGACCTCTCTGGAATCAGGATCAAACAACCAGTGCGCCTTAACATACTCACAACAGCCAACAAAAATGAGGTGTCGGCTCTTTCGCTCCATTGCTCTCCTCTGAGAATCAGGTACAAATGCCCAAGATTCACTACCAAAAACTTGGAATGAAGATACATTAGGCTTGACATGAGACCAAGCCTCCTCATGAGTCATATGTCAAACTGCCTTGTGAGGCATCCGATTCTGAATATAGATGGCACAATTGACTGCCTCTACCCAAAAAGATGAATCCATGGACCTGGACTGTATCATACAATTAGCCATCTCCCAAAGTGTTCTGTTCTTTCTCTCTGCCACACCATTCTGCTAAGGGGTGTAGGGCACTGAAAACTGATGCTGAAGACCATGTTCAGAGAAAAAATCCCTGAAAGCTTGGTTCACATACTCCCCCCATTATCTATGTGTATCCGCTAAATAAAAAAACCAGATTGCTTCTCCACAAATGTCTTAAAGACTCGAAATGAATCAAAGACATCAGACTTGTACTTCAAAAAGTACACCCATGTGCACCCAGAGAAGTCATCAATGAAAGTAAGCACATATCTGGCACCAGAAAAAGGAGTAGGAAATGACATGAGGTCACTATGAATCAAATCCAATGGCACCAAAGCACGTGTAGCTCATCCATGAGGAAAAGGATCCCTATGTTGTTTGCCAAGAACACAACCCTGAAAAACACCATCAGTGGAAGAAATCTGAGGAAGCCTAAGAACAAGTTCCTGTGTGCTCATCTGCTGAAGATATCTGTAATTGACATGGCCCAAATGCTCATGCCAAAGTCTGCTCACTGAATCTGCATGTGCTATAAGACAGGAACTTGTGCCATTAGAAGACTCAAATCCATCAAATATGTATAGGTGGGATGCAGAGTCAACACTCCCAGTAGCCACAATCATATCACAGTCATGTATGTCCCGAATAACCACATCATGTGGTGAGAAATCAACTGTCTTACCAGAGCCAGAGTGGAAAATCTGATAGATAGACAATAGGTTCGTCAAAATGTCAGGGACAAAAAGAACATCCTAAAGAGAACCCCCAGCTAATGCAACAGAACCAAAACCCAAAACTGAAAGATGTGATGAGTTCCCAACAACAATCTATGAAGTAGCACAAGGAGCAAGCGAGGTGACCAAATGCTGAGTGTGAGTCATATGGTGAGAGGCACCGAAATCAAGAATCCAGGTGGGCCCATAAGTCATTGCTCGTGCTGTAAGAACATGACCTTTCCCTGCAGGGGAGGATGTGGACTGAGGAGTTGAAATGTGATGCTCCTGCATCGCTTCCTCTAAAGCCTCCAAACATTTCCAACACCTAGAAACAAGATGTCCATCCTTGCCACAAAAGCTACAAGTCTCAACTGATTTCTTCTTAGTCTTGGAGGTAGACTCAGTAGAATTCAAAGAAGATTTACCCTTGGAAGGTTTAGTTGGAGGTTTTGAATCAGTTTTATGTGCAAGTTTCAAGGAATGCTCATTGCCTATTGAATCTTTCTTCAGTTTAGCTTTCTATTTTGGTTTCCCTTGTGAAGACTGAGCAACCAATGCTTGGCTTGAAGAGCTAGAAGCATCCATCTGTTGGATCTTTGCATGTTCCCGTGTCAACCGATCACAGAATGTCTCAAATGAAGGTATGGTGTGTCTGGCACCTAAAGCATCCATGGTGGAGTAGAAAGTGGAAGAAAAGATCTGATACTATCCTCTCAACTTTGAGAGTATCAAGAAGATACACTCACCATCTGTCTTGGTTTTCCCACATCCCTGCAAAATTGAGTGTAGAGATTTGAATTTCATCAAGAAGTCCTTAATGGTGGGAAATCTGGTAGGTGTTAAAGAAGTCAACTCTGCAACAAGCTGTAATGCCCGAAACTCATTCACTGTTCCAAACAAATATGAAAACTTCCCCCAAATAGCCCTAGGAGTGGTCAACCCATCCAGGTGAAATAAGAGACTATCAGAGATGTTCAGTGCAATCAATCCCATGGCTTCATCCATTTTTTTTCTGTGCTGAAGAACCTCAAAACGGCACTACAAGAGAGTTTGGTGCTCATCCAGACATGACCATAAGCCACGTGACATGAGTAGCCTAGTCATGTGTGCTTTCCAGGTGTGATAATTGTGAGGTATCAGCCGGGCCATAGAGGGGTCCGACAATGAGAGAAGAAGTAGGCGGAAGTAGAAGGGTTGTATCTGAATTAAATTACAAAAAGCAAATGCACCCCCCATAATGTATAAATCTATCCCCCCGTACAACAAAGACACAAGTATAGAAAGTACAAAAAAATGAGAAGAAAACCTAGACACCAGATGTAGAGATGGAGGAAACTAAAGCCTCTACTTCAATGCCAAAATTGAGAGCTCAAATGGTTGAATCAGAATATGACACCAACATCATCACGTCTGTCTCGAAAGCAGCTTTCTGACGATATTTTGTTTTCCAAAAACAGACACCGTATGCACAAGTTATGGCCAAAAAACCAACTGCTCCTCTGAAAAATAGCTCTCTGGAAAAAACCAAAGACGAGAAATAATTTGACGGTAAAACGACCGTCGTAGCACTTGATAAAAAATTTGACGGCCGTATGGCTGTCAAAAGGCTGTCTGCTAGAAAAAATACCAGCCATCGAAAAATTGCAAATTCTGCCAGAAAATTTAAAAATCGTCGGGAAAAAATTACCGGCAAGTGACGTCAGTGATGACATCACCTCTGCTGGCAGGCGGGTGGCTGTCGCCGGTGGAGGTGGCGGCCGGGTGGCTCCTAGGTGGTGCTGCACTGGCGGAGGGCCGGGTGGCGGTGGGAGTGGCGCGCCGGCATGGGCTGGGCGCGAGTGGCGCCAGCGGGGGTGTGCTGGTGGTGCGGTTGGTTGCGGCCCCAAAACCTAAGAAAAATGCATTTTTTGTTTTAATTTTTTTTCTTGATTTTTGTGCTGTATGGCCTAGGAGGGAGACATTTTTTCCCAGAGGTCACTGTGTCCAAAAATTGCAAATTTTATATGATTTTTGACTCTCTCAGACCTTTTGAGGTCGATGGTGGCATCTGTTTTGGCTCAAAATGCTCCAAAAAATAGCGCAACCTGAAGATTGAAGAAAAAAACCTAGAGAAGTTGTGGTTTTCTTCTTCGAATCACGACTTCAAAACCTTCAGACCAGGTAGCAGCAGGGAAGCTCTGATACCATGTAGAAGTTGAGAAATCCAACTTCACAGTTCGCTAAGAACACCTGCATGCAAATAACCTGTTGCTAAAAGGAAACCAAAGAGACAAAAAGCAAAGGCTTGGAAAATCTCAGTGGTGTGAGAGAAAATTGTATTCCAAGATAATGAACAATAATTACAAGAGTTCAACCTAAAAGGTGAACGAAAAAACCCTAAAAGGAAAAAAGCTAGGTTGTGCATAATAATTAATATAAAATATTAATTATATGCACCTAAGTGACATCTTAAGCAAAAATAGAGTAATAGACAACTTAATAATTAAATCAAAGTGATCTAATTAATAAGTGAAGATAAATAATTACTCTAACAATACACACACATAAAGCATCAAGTATATAAAACAATAAGTCAATTATAAGAAAGGGTTACGTCATAATCCATTAGGGTTAGTCACATAATCAAATTAAATAAACAAAGAGATAATCAACTCATGAGTATCGATGTCGAATATAACCATAACCATAACAAAGATATCTAAGCAACTAGAAACATAATTTGTGAGTTTGTAGCATATCATCAAGGACTATCCAGGAAACATAACTATATAGTCCATCAACAATATCTTATAAATGACTTGGGTTACTTCATAATCAAATACCAAAGCAACATAAACATGGAACGTAAGTAACAATCTATGACTGTCTACATATCCATCATAACTTATCAATGATCAGGGTTAGATTGGTAATTATAAAGCATAAACCATACCTAGGCTTCCATACAAAGAAAAAAACAACAATTTCCATTAGCTTTTCAAATATCAATCTTGAGTGTAGTCATCACCAACTAAAATCACCAAGTAAGATACACGATTCATCTAAAGTAACCTTAACAATAGAGGGTCTAACAAACACTTAAATATTCATCAAGAACCTATCCCACAACATCCTTCATATAGAAATGCCTTGAAAGGTTGTCATACCTAAGTGGAGAACACCCAAGGATACCTTAAGGTAGTATGTCAGACATTAAGGTCAACAAGTACTAGATTATGAAATTATTATAAATAAACTATTGGAATATGCCAGACAAGTATCACAAACATCTAAGTACTAAGATAAGTATCAAAAGATCTTACCACACTCAAAAGAATGAAAGCAACAAACTCGTATTAGGGTTAGAGGGGTATTACAGTGTATCTTTATTGTCAACCAATATCCTTTCTACCTATGAAACCACACATGCTAGAGAAGGAAAGAGTGTTGATTTCATACCAGATTTTGTCATCATTTAATATTTGTATAATAAAGAAACAATTATAGTTGAGAAGATTAACCACGAATCTCAAGTCTACACGTTACATTTTTCTCGTATTGTTCCTTTGGCTAATGTACATAGTGTGACATCTACTATGAGAAATTTTTAAGAGATTCAATATGGTCATTTGAATCTTCTAGTTCTTTCATCTATTGTGACTCTAGAGCCATGCACTTTTTTTTAATAAATTAGTCTATAATTTTCATGGTGTAGAAAAATATTTACTAGTTCATCATTATAGTTGGATATATCAAATCGTAACTAAACATTTTATATTTCATTTCTTATTTTGAGTAGTTGTAAAATGGATTGACAAAAATAGTTACTAGAACTACTAATTCGTCCTAGTGTAACATAGGGAATTGGTTCTCAAGGAAGACATATTCCTTAGCAACAACCAAATTTTGTTCAATTACAACATTAAAGCATCATTGTCATCATCCCCATAGTCTCAAATATGTTTAGATTGATTCCCATACAATGAAAAGTTGTTTATGGATGTTAACATATCAAATTAGTACTTGTAGGACAAGGATGCATTAATAGTGTCGAGTCATTTGGGCGGGTAGGTGACAGTCACAATGGAGCACGTGGGAATTTCTAACTATTAGGGGGGTTGTGGTAACATATATTCATGCTAAGGTTCATAGTGCACAAGGAATAAGGGGTGACATGGAAGTCATACTAGAGGAGTTGTGAGATAGGAAAGGTGAAAAAGGGAACTTTGATAGGGACAATGCATCAAGATGTTGAGATTGAGGACTCAAGATGGGGCTTAACTAGGTACTAAATCAAGGAAATGACCTAAAGTACAAGCCTCTGATAGGAACAAGGCATCAAGATGTCGAGACTGGGGAGTCAAGATAGAGCTTAACTAGGTACCGAATCAAGGATATATAAATCAATGAACAAATTTTTATACTTTAGGGGGTTGGTGGAAATTGATACCCGATTAAGGGCAAGGCCGAAAGTCCAACTTTGATATGTTAAATAGAGCAATTGGTAGAGTTTTGGACTTTTAGGGGTTGATGGAAATGGGTACCCAATTAAGGACAAGGCAAAAAGTTTGATCTTGCAAGGCTTAATGATTTTTTTAGAGGGCGAGGTATTGCAACTTGAGAAGTGAAGATAGAGGGGAATGAATACCAAGGGATGAGATGAATGCACACATATGAGTCTAACACATGCAAATGACTAAGAATTCTAGATACTTTTACATTTTGAAACTTGGAAATGCCAAAAGAATTGTTCGAGGCTATGAGAAGCTTTAAAACTTTGACAAATTTTAACAAGGATTTAAGTGGGTTATCTAGATTGATATGAAAGGCATACAAGTATAGACAACCCAATAAATACCAAACATCAACAAACACATAACATCAAGAAAACACCATAAATAACCCACACTTGAGACATTTTATAGTTTTTTACATCTTTAAACATTTAAAAGACCTATTTAAGATGTTTTAAATTGATTATAAATAATAGATCAATATAATAATAATAACTAGAGCACAAAATAAAGGAGGCTCGAAACAAATTGACACTACCTATAGATTTGAGTCCCGACACCTTATATAATTGAGGTGTGCGAAAAGTTAATATAAAATATATCATAAAACCAATCACTTCATAATGTTTCTTTTACAGCTGGAAATATGCTCATCACTTTTTCCCGCCCTACCACGCTTATTTTTGTATGCTTTCACATCAAGCAACATTTCATTTCATAAGCAAAGGTTTTCAGGGAGAACAGATATCGAACCCATTTGCATCCCTGGTCAAAAAGAAGTGCATTGGTGAGTAAAAGTTGGTGAAGGTTTATAATTTACTGGAAGAAATAATCATAGATTGCAGGCAATTTGTTTTTGGAAAGCTTTGTTCTTTTATACGACTCTATTGCAGGCAAGTCTTTGAAGAGCTTTACTCTTTTAACATTATTTACTGTGAATGCTTAATGATATGGCATTCCAGTGTTTTATTGTCATCGTAACTCTTTGACTTTACGTTTGGTCTTTGAAAAGCACTGCTATCTCTATTTCCAATTTGTTTTATGATAAGTACATTCGAACCCTAGCTTAGGGTTTAGTGGCCAGCCTAATCAATCATCAGGTTTTTTCTTGAGTTTTGGGAGCGGGGAGACGCTTGGAGTGGGTTTTGGTAACAGAAGAAAACCGACGCCTCTGAATTTCTTCGTTTGAAGAACTAGTTTTAGACATGACAATTCATCCAGAGTACTTATAGGCTATGTCGATCCAGTAAATATCAAGCCAAAATTTAGAAATCTCGGTTCGCCCTAAAATTCGTACAGAAAAGGGTTCAAGATTTTTAAGTTGAAGTATATTTTCAAAACGAATTATCTATTACAGCTTTTTGGGTTTTTTATAAAAGAACACTGACATGTAAAAAGTACATGAAAATCGCGATCTGTTGCATGCCTTTGGCCTTTGTTGAGTGCTGTTGCGACTGCAACTCTTGAAAAGGGACAGGACTCTGGCCTTAAATTTAATTACCTTATAACTTATTTAGCCATTTTTATCCTAAAGTACAATTTTGAGAAAAACTGTATGATATGAAAGGGATGATTTTAGACGGGCTCTCAAAAATTTTAAAGAATTATTTTTAACATATTTACTCAGGGCGATGCATCTCAGCCCCTGCTTCGCGTCTGCCGCAACCAGAGACATGCAGCTTACGTCTCTCGACCAAACAACCTAAAGATAATGAGAATCATTAACCTATTTTTCAAAGCCCTAAGAAAAAGAAAAAAAAACGTTTGCAGACGCTTACTTGCACTGCATTGACGGATTTGTTTGTAATCATTATATAAACAGATTGTTTTTCTGTTTATAATAAATATTGTTAAACTAAGTGTATAATCTTACTTCCTCCTAGAATGAATATGTAATTTTTATTGTAAAATATATATTTCTTTATTATTATAATTTTATTATCATCTTGATAATTATAGGTCTTTTGGAATGGATCATGTGATATTTAGTGAATTTGTAGCATTTTTTATTATTTTTTCCAAATTACTTTTGGATTCGATTGTGTAAGAGTTTTTGCATCAAAGTTTAAGACTCAGCATCAGGAATATTGAAAGAGAGCATAAGAGGATTCATTATACTGATCATGAAAATTTACTTCAACTCAATCCAATCTTATATTGATCATGAAAATTTGCTTCAATTCAATTGTTTTCTACTTTTTTATGTTTTTAAATTTTTTATTATTATTATGATCTGTGTTCTGTTATTTTTTATATGTTTTGAAGATCTTTTATTACTATGACCTTTCTTCTAGCCAACGCACTATAGTATTGTAGAACACTTTATATGAACATCATCTAATTTAATCATCAAATAGTTAAGAGCAATTTTACTCCTAATTTATAAGAATATAAGATAATTATTTATCATAAACAAAATTAATCTTTATTATTAATTTGGAGTAGTGATATATGATAAGTATTTCATTTGGGCACTTCAGTAAGAAATAAAATGACAAACAACCCAAAAACCAAAAAAACAAAAACATATGCATTACTCTGTTCTTTGATATGGATTTATACCTATATAAAATGTCACATTTTTTTTTCAGGGTATGGTTCGTTATTTTTTGATTGGTAGATCGCTTCTCTTTTCACCTGCATGATCCAGACATTCCTCTAACCAATAAATGCCACATAGCTTTTTGTGGCAGAATTGACAACCGTAGTGTACACATATGACACTAACCAATGACAACGTGTAAACAGCAAACTAAAATGTATAGCTTAGGAAGGGAGGACACTTTGTATTTTTTTCAACTCCTCTTTATATTTTACGTTTTAGTTGGCTATTTAGCCAATACCCTAACCAATAAAACCCCTGCTATCTATATTTCAAATTTGTTTTATGATAAGTACATTCGAACCCTAGCTTAGGGTTTAGTGGTCAGCCCGATCAATTATCGATTATCAGTTTTTCTCTTGAATTTTGGGAACGGGAACACGCGTGGAGTGGGTATTGGTGACAGAAATTGTTTGAAATCAGATTGCATGGTATGCCGCGGGTTGAACGGTCCAAATCCAGCGGGTCGATTAAAATCGATGATAGGAAAGATTGATCTGTAAGAGCTTTTAACACGATAGATGATCGCATCTACAGGCCCACAGTGATTGGAGCCTCTGGAGCTTTCTCACATCCGTTTGAGCTTTTGTAATTTGCATAGTTAGAGAGTTCAGTTAGCTACTGATCCGTTTCCAGCAGACGCCTCTCAATTTCTTCATGTGAAGAGCTGGTTTTATACTTGACAATTTATCCAGAGTAATTATAGGTTATGCCAGAAGATCCGGCAAATATCAAGCCAAAATTTAGAAATCCGACGAAGTTAAAGAAAACCTAACGAAATCTCAGTTCGCCCTAGAATTCGTACAGAGAGGGGTTCAAGTTTTTAAAATTTCAGTCTATTTTCAAAACGCATTATCTACCAAATTTAGTTAGATTTTTTTAATACAAGCAAGTTAGGTCGGAAGATCAGGCAAATATCAAGCCAAAATTTAGAAATTCAGGGAAGTTAAAGAAAGCATAACAAAATCTCAGTTCGCCCTAAAATTCGTACAGAAAGGGGTTCAGTTATTTTACAATAAATAATTATATTTTCGAAACGCGTTATCAATTGAATTTTTTCAGATTTTTTTATAAAAGCGACATTCACATGTCAAAAGAACATGAAAATCGCGACCTGTTGCAGACCATCGGCCTCTGTTGAGAGCTGTTGCGACTGCAACTGTTGAAAAGGCACGGGACTCTGGCCGTAGATTTGATGACCGTATCACTTATTTAGCCATTTTTATCCTTAAACACAATTAAAATTTCAGAAAAAGTTGTATGATATGAAAGGGCTTGTTTCAGAGTCCAGACAGACTTTTGAAAATGTTAAAGAATTATTATTTACATATTTTCTCAGGGCAATGATGTCAGCTCTTGATTCGCGTCTCGGCATGTCTCTCGACTGAAAAACCTAAACCTAAAGATGAATGAAAATCATTGAAGTGTTTTTCAAAACCCTAATAAAAAGTTTAAAAACCGTTTGCAGACGCAGTTTCTTTCACAGAATAGTGAAGAAGTGTTTGCATTGTGCAGCGTTTGACGAGTGAACAGAGAAGCACAGAGGAGGAGCGAAGCGCAGGAAGTGAAGCAGGGCATGCTTATACATTGATTTTTAGATTCAATTGTGAAGACTAAGAAATTGTAATGGCATGTTTGAATTTTTGGTAATGTTTTTGCAGATTTGATGGTGTGAAATTTTTATATCTAATATTTGGAATCACACTCTATGATTCATTATCACTTTCTTTTCTCAAGTTTGAATTTAATGTCTTTATGTATGATTGATTATGATTTCAATTGTCTATATTTATATTATTAGATAGAAGAAAAATTTGATAAATGATTGTGGTAATAAATGTGAATATAAATTATATGCAATTAATATTTAAAAAACCTTATATAATTTTATAAACAAAAGAAATTTTTTCAATAAGTATTATTATTTATTATTAATTTTTTTCTTAATTTTTATATTTTATAATTTAAATATTTTATTTTATAGTTTATAATTTACTTCCAAACTCAAATCTCTTTCAATTCTAAAAATGGTTATATTTAACCATGTTTCTCACCTTTGGTATAACTATAATCAGAACTACTAATTTTTCTTTTTTAAGGTTTAAAGCCAAAAACTAAAACTAGCTCCATCAAGAAAACTTCAGTTCAACCTAGTAAAGTTAGGATTATCTTGCATGGAGCTAGTTTTAGTTTTTTGGCTTTAAACCTTAAAAAAGAAAAATTAGTAGTTCTGATTATACCATAAGTGTAAGACATCAATTTGGTGTTCGATTCTGTTTGCAATCATTATACAAGAGAATTATTTTTCTCTTTATTTTAAATATTGTTAAATTAGGTGTACAATCTTACTTCTTAGAATGAATATTTAGTTTTCTTTATAGGATATATATTGCTTCACTATTATAATTTTATTATCATTCTGATATCGTAGATATTTTGGAAAGGATCATGTGATATTTAGCAAATTTGTAGTATTTTTATTGCTATTGAGAGATATTATACTGATCATGAAAATTTCTCTCAATTCAATCTTTCAATATTTTTTTTGTGTTTGAAACATCTTTTATTATTATGATCTGCTCTCTTCTATTTCTTTTTGTGTTTTGAATATCTTTTATTATAACTTGCCTTCTTCTAGCCAATTCACTACAGCATTGTAGAACACTTTATATGAACATCATCTAGTCTAATTATTAAACAGTTAATAACAATTTTACTCATCATCTATATTAATATAGGATAATTATTTATCCTATTTATATTGAACACAATTAATTTACTATTAAATTGAAATAGTGATATATGATAAGCATTTAATATCAGACAATTCACTTAAAATAAAATGACAAATAACAAAAATAAAAATAAATAAATAAATATAGACTAATCCGTTGTTCAAAATGGATTTATACCTTAATAAAATGTCACATTTTTGAGGGTATGGTTCGTAGGTATTTTTTGATTGGTAGATCACTTCTCTTTTCACCTGCATAATCCAGGCATTTCACTGGCCAATAAATGAGGACGGTAATGTACATGACACTATTTCATCCCGTTCACACAAGCTATGAACCAGTATGAATTATTATCTAAATGTTTTAAATATTTATGTGTAGGTTTCAGCAAGTATCCCGCGGAAGTTCACATTTCTAGTTGTATTATTATACCGTAAGATGTGTGTTAAACACATATTCGTACTTTATTAAAAAATGCTTTGAGCACGTGTTGTTTATGCACATGTATAGGTGCTGTTTTTGACAAATTTGTAATGCAATTGGAATGCAGATTCAATTGCAAGCTGAAAAATGTCAAACAAAGTAATAAAGGTAAGGGATTTAGTTCGAGCTCATCCGGACCAATCGGATTATTTTTATTTTTTATTTGTTATAAGATTTTAGTTAATTTAGCTTAAGTTTCTGATTAGATTTTTTTTTGGGTTTAATAGTTGGTATTTCTTAGATCGTTTTGTGGCAATGTTGTTTTATTTCTTGCCTCATTAATGTGGTACTGATTTTTTTTTCAGGTGAAATATAAAGACATGATGACACGGTTTACGGTATGGGTGGATTCCAAACCAAATCTATCTTTGCCTAATTTGAAATTCAAAATTGTTGATCGTTTCAAGTTGAAGGGGGTTGCCGATGAGCTTACTTTAAGATATACAGACGAAGATGGTGATGTTATTGTTTTAGTAGATGAAGAAGGTTATTATGAGGCATTTCGTCAGGACTTCAGCCCTATTTATGCCGAGGCATCGTTCAATAGGAGGGAAGAAAGTGGCTTTCATAATTTGGGGCCATTTGGTGGAGGAGCCGGGCATGACTGGGACGATGGAAATTTTGAAGGAATAAAAGGAATTAGTGTAACCATGGGTTCAGAATGTTTGATCGCCATTCAAGTTACTTATGCGAGTGGAAAGGATACCACTCATATCGCAACTAGACACGGCGGGGCAGGGGACGGAATTCACATGGTAATTAATATCTTATACGAGTGATTTCCATTTCCAGTGTAGTTTCTTGCTTTCATTCTGTGATGTATCTTACAGAAACATTGGCTTTGCTTGTTTCAAACATTGTTGCGTGTGCAGAAATTTCAGCACCCAAATGAAAGGCTTCAAAAGATAAGTGGATATTGTGGACTTGTAGAAAATCAGTGGCAAGTCATCAAAAGTTTGTCGTTTGAAACCAACCTTGCAAAATATGGTCCATTTGGTGTATTAGATGGGGTTCCTTTTGAGTTTGATTTGAGATCAAGGAATGTAGTTGGTTTTTATGGCCGATCTGGTGAAAGATATTTGATCTCTATTGGTCTGCACGCTCAATTTGAAAAATGAAGAGCTAAATCACAGCTGTGAATGTGGTTTGTAAGGAAAGGTCCTAATCCGCTTTTTTTCATGTATCACATATCGAGTGTTATAGGTGTGTACGTAGTGTGAATAGAGTTTATTCAGTTAGTGGTATTGTGATGCTCCTTTGGATGTACTAATTTACAAACCAGTGAAGACTGTAAAGTTTGTAGTCATAATTTTCTTTCTGTGTTGCCATGTAGTATCATTTCTATTTATAAAAGAGAAAATGAAGCTGTAAATGTACTATTTATGGAAATGTCCTTATTATCTATTTTGTTCTCTTTCTCACCATGCTATGCTTAGTGTAATACTTGTGCACTAAGTGCAGGTAGCTTTCTATATTTCTTATTATGTTGATCTCGTGGAGCTAAAATTTTAGAGTATATTGCTTTTGGCCAGAATGAGCTTCTATGAGCTTTGCCCAAGAAGAATTGTTTGGTCCTTGTAAGCTCATCAGTTAGTTGTTTTCTGGTGTCTCTGTTTTCTGATTCTATTTTGGTTCCGCTCGGGCTCCTCCATAGCTTGGTTTGGTGTATGTTTCCAGTGAGCTCGGCTTTCTTTGGTCTTCTTTGGGATGATAGTTGTTTCCCCTTCAACAGGGCTGCCATTCTATGAATGGTGGGTGATTGAAGTGTACATTGTAAGATAGGGGTCGTGAACAGTCCATTTTTAAGCTTGACTGAAACTGCCATTTGCTTTAGTCACACATATGCAACTGGGCCCTGATCCACACAAAATTCTTCATAAGGCAAGTGAGCTTGCTTGTTAACTTCCTCTGGCATCTTGTTTGAAGTGCTTTAATCAAACATATGCAATTGGTCCCTGATCCACAAAAACTCTTCATTAGGCAAGTGAGCTTGCTTGTTAGCTTTCTCTGGCATCTTGTTTGAAGTGCTTTCGACTTCCAGCAAAGTTAAAACACTAATTTTCAATTTGATTGAGATCTTAAGGTTTCAGATTTGATGACTTGGTACTTGGAGAGAGAATATTTTATGCTTTGTTTTCATGCAATTCTCATCTGGTGTATCTGAACGAGTGATTGATACCTTTGTTCAAGTAGCCCTTGCATGAAGGGGATAGCTAATAAGAAATGGCATATCAAATTTTTCCTCTTTTTATATTTCTTATTTGTATATCTAAATTTTTATTAGTTTTCTGTCATTTCTTTATATATATATATAATTTTTTATTTTTATTATTATTTGGGTGTATATATATATCAATATATTTTTAAATTTTTGATTATTTTTAGTTTAGATATATTTGTATGTGTATTATTTTATTCATGTGCACGCTAGTCTTATTTTATTATGAGTTGTGGCTCTTATAAAAATCATGTTATAATAATATCATCATATTATAGTCATATTATGATATTAGTGCATTATAATTTTTATAATGTGATCATGTTATGGTACAAACTACGTTGTCTATATTATCAATTTTATATAGATTACATATCATTTTTTTCTAAATGTAAGGTGATTTGATAATCACAAAAGTTACATGAACAATGAAACAATTTTTATTGTTTTTTAAAGTCTTAATTTTCTTTTACAAAGGTTAATTAGTTAAAACATTTTAACATTCAATTCAATATTGCAAAGGGGTTAAAAGTGGCTATGTTTTTTGAAATCAGATTGGAATAAAAATTTGAGAGTCATGCACTCAAAATTAGAAGAGGTGAATCTAGTAACTAAACTAATAAAATAAAAAAAAATGGATAAGATTAATAAGATTGAATCCTCCCCACACCAAAAACTATTCCTCATGAAAAACTATTCCTTGTTTTATTTAATGATTTTTTGAAAATGTTGTTTTTTAAAATTGTATAGAATCAAGTGCACACTAATAATATGATTTTTTTTTTTAAAACTTGGTCAAATAGATCACACATTATAAATGGTACACAAATGTCTTTAAGAACTATGAAGACACTGGTGAAGAAAATTAAAATTTAATATGTTAATGTTGTCTTTTCAATATATTTCTTTTTTGCTAGTCTTTTTGTTGCTCACTAAAAAGCCTTATACATATATAATTACTTATACATATATAATTACAACTTGAATTTCGCTGTGCACTTTGCCCTTAACGATAAATTGATTTTTATCTTTTACATGTCTCTATTTTCCATATGTCCATTCTTGTATGGACATAATGTCTATTCATAAACCATTCATTATAAAATGAAGGTACATGAATTTGTAAGCAAATTCCTTCTATAGACATATATGTTAGTAATTAAATATAGATTATATTAACTTTCGTCTTCTACGTGAGAATTAGATGCATTGCCAATTTCAAAGAGTTGCCGAATCAATTATTGATTATAAGAAGTGGCAAAAAATGATTCAAATAGGAAGTTAATAGAAGACTTAATATACAAATATTTTCTATAAATAGTAATAAGTTGTGTTTCTATTTTTTTGGTAGAGGAAAATCTTAATTGTGTTATAAAAATCATATGGCCCTTGTATTTAGGCTTCAAAATAACCAAGTACTTGCATTTAGGTTTCACAACGATCAAGCTATCATCTTAGCACCTCTAAAAAATAATGTCATCATATTTTAAGATAATTGTATTATGATTTTTACAATGTGATTATGTTATTGATTACTGTGACACAAGAATAGCACTACTAGACAATAATGTCATCACATTATAACATGAGTGGATTATGTTTTTTTTTTTATATTGTGGCCCAAAAATAGTTTTTATGCATACTTATTGTTTCAAATCATTCAAAAAACGTGTTGATGTCCTAGAATTTTATTAAAAGAGAAATATTTTGAATTGAATAAAATATTCTATCAATTATATCATTTGCATTTGTATGCATGTTACAACGTGATTAAAGGTGAGTAGGTCTTAGACCTAAAATTTAGAGAAGCATATGTCTACATGTCAGTTAAGATCTATAAACACATTATTAATTTTCCAAAAATTAAAGTGGTTCGGTTTTATACCTAAAATTTATCTAGAAGTACATACCCACATGTTAATTTAGATCCATAAACTCTATGCATGAATATATTCCTGTTATCTCTAAAAAATGCACCCTTTCTAGAGAAACATAGAATCACTCCTAGGCAGTGGGTTATCCAAAAACTTGGAGTGAATCTCCGGATAAGGCTGACTCCTAACAAGTACTTCACCTAAAACTTATTGAAACTTAAGCTTTGAAAAGAAAAGGGATAAGAAATGTTCAATCTACAAATGAACGAACTTAAAACTTAAGGTGATGCACCAAAAATATAAGAAAAACTATATTCTTCTCCAACACAATGAAGCTTAAAATCGCCTATATGCAAGACACAACCTTGAAATAATATCCTCTGTATAAAAATGCTTCATAAGAAGGTCTGATAATCAGAAACTAGAAGGAATTTCTTCACAACTAACAACTTCAATTTTGACACAGGTTATAACCTATACATAAGTATTTGCTTACTCATCACAGGTACTATAATGAGACATAAATTAAATGATTCTTAAAAAGAAACACATAAAAGAACATCAATCACCTAATAAGAACACAAGAAAATAAGGCTCAAGATAGATCCAAAATTTTGGCTATATTATGCTCCAAAGGCAAAAAATCATATAATCCTCAATGAGATAAAGTAAAACATACACAATCAAAAAAGACTTGAGAAAAGTAATTCTACATAGGCTGCATAAAATATGAACTCCCAAAACCAGTACAAATGAGGGAACATATATTCCTCAAGTTCCCCCCAGAATTCCCATAAAGAAAGGAGATGAATTTCAAAAATGGGGTCAAATATAGAAAAATAGCCTCAAAAAGAGGAACAACATCTTCCTCTGGCGATCTCAGAAAAGTGAAAGAGTCCTATTTGATTTAGAACTTCGGATGACAACTCCAGAAATGCTTTGCCTTCTCCTATATCTGCTCCAAGTATTTATGAGCTTGCCACCTTTCTTTTCCATGTATATAAATCACATGTAATTGACACTTGACATGTCCTCATTGTTTTGATCGTTTACCTCAGTCATTCGTTGGCTCACTACTACATTTGACCTCATTTTTCTACCAAAAATTTTGACCATCAATTAAAAAGATTTAGGTTGGTCGGATTATAGAAGGAAATTTTTTTTTTTAAAAATCCATGCCCGCGTTAGTCAAAATTTTGACTAATACCATGTAGGTCAAAATTTTGACGAACACGGGCATAACTTTAAAAAGAAAAAAATATTTAGCATCTCATTTCATTGTTTGGTTTTAAGTTGGGAGCATGAAGGAGCTGGAGCCTAAAAAAAATTTCGCATCTCATTTCATTGTTTGGTTTTAAGTTGGGAGCGCAAAGGAGCTGGAGCCTGCGATTGTTTGAAGTTTTATTTGGTGAGAGTAAAAGGAGGACTGCCTGCTTGCGAGGGTTGCCACTGTGGTTTGGTGTAAAAGGAGGACCGCCTACCTGCGAGCTGTTTCCACTGTGATTTGGTGTAAAAGGAGGACCGCATGTAAGGATTTCCTTACTCTGCATTTGTTTGGCATTGTTTTATTGGTTACCTACTTAGGGCCCGTGAGCAATGTGCTAGGGCATCATGTATTTGGTATTTGCTGGCACATTTTTAACATTAAAACTA
>MU226436.1:5434981-5473121 GCA_018584345.1 Thuja plicata
TAACAAATTGCTTCTTTCTCTCTAACAAACAAGTCTTGAACCAAGTGAGAAGCTACAAGTTGAAGTCATGAACTTATAGCTTCTCACTTGGTTCAAGACTTGTTTGTTAGAGAGAAAGAAGCAATTTGTTATTGGTCTGTCTTCTATTGAAGCCTAGTACCAAAATTGATGCTATTTGGTTTCAGAATTTTTTTTTTTTAAAAATTCAATTTGCGTCAAAATTTTGACATTAATTGGTCGAATGCTTGCGTCGTGGGTTTGGCATCCTGGTCAAAATAGAAAGCGTTTGGTCAAAATGTTTCAACCATTATGTGTCAAAAGTGTGTGTCATGGGTTTGGCATCCTGGTCAAAACAGAAAGAGTTTAGTCAAATTGCTTCGACCATTTCATGTCAAAAATTTTCAAACATTTTGACTAAATTTGGTTGAAACTTTTTGAACATTTCGATGAATGTTGGGTGCAGTTTCAAAAAATAATGTGGGCATTTGAATATGCTAATTTTGACCAAGTTTGTGTAGAAATTTTGACGTTAACAAGAATGTGTCGATCGTTCGACGATAAAAATACCGACAAAGCAATTTGTGGGTCTTTCGACCAATCTGCATAGATAATTTGACCAATTTTCATCGAAAATAGGGGCCAATTTTACTAGTGGCTCTAGACTCATGGTAGTACCTTCCTTTCCCTCAGAAAAGTCATAGAAAAACCACTTGGACATGTGGTGCCCAGTCGCTAGCTCTTAGCCCAAACATATAAAATCTCGTGACCTAGTGACAAGCCAAGAACCATAACATTTGAGACACGTGGCGGCCTATTGCTAACTGTTTGCCTAAAACAACTAACCACATCATAACCCAAGACCTCGCGACCAACATCTTTTTTTATTACTGCTACCTTATCTCCAAATTGCTAACATTTTATGAAATCTTCCTTAACCACCGCAAGCTGAAAACAATTTCTTTTTTAGTAGGTTGAATCCTGATGTGAGCTGGCCTAAATGGAACTAGTGCCCTGATGGATGCAGATGATTTGTTTTAATATTTTAGTGCGCTCTAAGTCATATTGAAGAGTGTTGGTCCAGTTAAGTGTTAGAATGAAGACAAGGATGATTTCCACCAAGATAGCTAAAGCCACCTAAGGGGCAAAATAAGAAAAATAGAGCCATGTTCTCTAACCATGCCCAAAGCTCAAGGCTCTCAAGAAATTGAATGATAATCAACATAAATTTCATCATGGAGACCAACATGTATTATTAGATTTAAAACTTCTTCTAATGAAATTTCGTTTAAAATTTCATAAGAGTTCTGAAATTTGCTTCTGGGGATGAGTGGGGAGCCAAGATATGTCCCCTTCTATCCACAAACCTGCTAAGGGAACATGGACAAGGGTTTGGGGGTTGGGGACACATAGCCGTGTCACACAACATACAAGTACCAAGATTATTCCCATAGTGAAAAACCTGGCAACCAAAAAGTCCTTTATAGCAAAATTTTGTTTTTACATTGGAAATTCAAGTATAATGTTGAAAAACAAAGCAAGAAGGTGTCCCATCTATTCTGGCTAAGTGACACTCATGAGAAATAGCTATTATGAGTACACTTGATCTGCACCTAAATTTGCAAATGGTAAGATTGCAATTTAGGTGTAATTCTATAAATTTCAAGTCATATAGACTTAATCTAAACCAAGATTTAGAAAAACCTATGAATAAGCTATAAAAAGGTACATTCACCACTTTGCAGAGTCCACGATGTTAACTTTATTGTTCAATTCCTGAGTGAAGTATAACACCTTCAATTCTACTGTTCAATAATAAGGCACAATATACCAACTTTATAACAAAGTGTTCAATAATTGGGCCAAATATAATATGCCACAAGCATGATTCAATTCTCACCATCCAAATTCTAATTTAGTGACCAAAATGATACATAATATCCAAATTTTGAAAGCAAAATATGTTGCACAAAACTTTTTAGCTATATGCAAAAGGTTGTCCTGAAAAAAAATTGTGTTCTTCGATGCTTTGGAAAAACAAAGTGAATTCTTCACTTACAACATGCACGTCTTTGAAGCCCATCAATGCAAGGGTTTTGAGAAGCTCACAACCAATGTCTCTTGTGCCAACAATCAATACTTTCAACCCCTACCATGATTATACCAACTCTTAGTCAAATTAGAAACCTATTGGTCACTTCTGGAGCTTCAAATCAAACTAATTTCCTAAAAACAATAGTACTAAATGAGTTGGTATTACTTTAATGGCTTTCATTTCTTCCACGGATGCCATTGAAATTGCTAATAAAGAAACTTCTAAGGAGAGTAGGAAAATAGGCGTTCAAAGCTTGCAGAAAGCACTGCAGGGAGAGTTGAAATGGTGGCAGAAAACATAACAATGGTATTTACTAGCTTATAACATAGCTCAATGCATGGAAATCCTGCTAGAAAAGGAAAATGAAATTTCATTGGAAACCCTGTGAGAATAATTCGTTTAAAATTCCTGAGTGATTTCCACATAGATTGTCATCACTCAAATTCATAATTGATTCCAAATAAACTCCTCACAAGTCCCTGCACATCACATCCAATTCCCTTAGAGATATCCAATCATTGAAGCCAACAGAGTCTCTAATAGGTTTCACACTAGCCCCTAACCACTTTCGTAAAAAAAAAATGTTTGGTAGTTTTCATGCGTGAGGTAGGTATGTAAGCTATGAGATTTCTAGCCAATTGACACTCATGGGAATAGATATTATGAGTACACTTGATCTTCACCTAAATTTGCAAATGGTAAGATTGCAATTTAGGCGTAGTTAACTAATTTGAAGTCATATAGACTTAATCTGAACCAAGATTTAGAAAAATCTATGAATAGGCTACAAAAAAAGGTACATTCACCACTTTGCAAAATCCATGACGCTAACTTTATTGTTCAATTCCTGAGTGAAGTATAATGTACCTTCAATTCTATTATTAATAATAAGGAAAAATATGCCAACTTTATAATAAAGTCTTTAATAATTGGGCAAAATATAACAAGCCACAAGCATGGTTCAATTCTCACTGTCTAAATTCTAATTTAGTGACCAAAAGGATACAAAATATCCTAATTCTGAAAGCAAAATTTGTTGCACTAAATTTTTTAGCTATATGAAAAAGGTTATCCTAAAAAAAATGGTTCTTCTATGCTTTGGAAAAACAAATTGAATTCTTCACTTACGACATGCACGTCTTTGAAGCCCGTCAATGCAAGGGTTTTGAGCAGCTCACAACCAATGCCGCCCTTGCCAACCATCAATACTTTCACCCCCTTCCAGGATTATACCAACTCTTAGTCAAATTAGAAACCTAATGGTCACTTTTGGAGCTTCAAATCAAACTATTTTCCTAAAAACAATAGTACTAAAAGAGTTGGTAATACTTTAATGGACTATGTTTCTTCCATAGAAGCCATTGAAATTGCTAATAAAGAAACTTCTAAGGAGAGTAGGAAAATGTGTGTTCATAGCTTGCGAAAATCGCTACAGGGAGAGTTGAAATGGTGGTAGAAAACACAGAAATGGTATTTACTAGCTTATAGCGGAGCTCAGCGTGTGGAAACCCTGCTAGAAAATGAAAATGAAAATTCATTGGAAACTCTGCAAGAAGAATTCATTTAAAATTCCTAAGTTATTTTTGCATAGATTTACATCGATCAAAAAATTAAGAATTGCACTTATTTAATAATTAAATTATTAATTTATACTTAAAGGACTCATAATATAGCTAAATATAGTCAATTTGACAAACCAATGTATACATGCCCCAATCCATTTACAAGAGTTTCAATACCTACCCTAATAGGATAAGATAAAAAAAATATCCTGAAAAAATTGGTAGCAAAGAGAATCGTGCCTGATATTCTCTGATGTTGGACATACAATGAAATGGTCAACAAAATGGTAAATATATTAAGAAACATCATAATGTAAACAAATTATTACTTTAGCATCAATCACATTCTTAATTATAGCAAAGATTAAAAGAAGAAAACTTATATGATCTACACAGAGAAAGAGAAAAGACAAAACTAGTGAAGCTTTGGATGATTGAAAGCATGCTTTGTTGTGGTAGATTGTGACACGCATAGAAAACATACCTGCCATATCAATAGCATTGGCCTTCCTACTCCAATGCAACATCCTAGAGAAAATCCCCTAAGTTCCCCCACCAATAAACCCCAATAGCCCAAACCCCAAGAAACACATCTTTAACACCTTCCACCCCAAGAAACTCTGAGAGACCAATAGGACAGAGAGAAGTTTGAAAAAATCCTTCTACCTAATGCTCAAATCAAAACTAAAATTGAAATCACAAATATATAAGAGTTGCACAATGAAGCAATCTAATGAAATAGATTTATCCAAGGAACTAATTAGATGATTGAAATAATATATTCATCAGAAATAAGGCAACACTGAATCTTTATATTAAAATAAGCATAAGGAAATCAACTGGTTATATATAGTCATTCATAGTCTGACATTTCAAAAACAAAACCAAAAATGCCCATTGGCCAGTGTATTTTTATCATCCCTTTTTAGAAATTTACATCCTCTCTATATAAATGAGGATTTAGTTACAAAATGAAAGGTTGCAACCTTTCATAAAAGCTTAACTAAATGAGACAATCAAACCAAAATTCTTGATTAAAAAGTGACATAAAAATAGATAGAACACAAAGATCTTAATCTCCCAAGATCTTTCCACATTCAACAATATGTTGTAGGTACTTTGATGAATCATGTGTATCTACATTGTCAATGATATTTTGCACAATGAACTCAAGTTTAACAAATTGATCCATACGCTCCAGTGTCTTCTTTAACTCAAAATAGTTATTCTGAATGGCACTAAGGGAAACATCAAGTAATCTACGACATTCTGCAACCCATTTATCCTTGTCCATCATCTCTTTCTTTTTGTTCAACAACGATGGTAATCCATTTTGGATAGGCTTTCTAAATTCTTCAAATTCATTCTTTAAATCTTCACCAAACTGATCATGCATCTTAATCTTGGTTTTTATTTTATTGATCAATGCGGGCTTGGATCCTCATTTAAACACCTTTTAAGTCTAAGTTTCAATCAGTCATGAGAAATGGTGTTATTGTAATTCGTTATGTATGATTCCCATAATACATAAAGACATTTGATAGATTCTGCAATTGATTTCTCAACAGAAATATAGCGGTATCACTTCTCACAATTTGCACCTGTTTCATCAGTTCTGTATTTTCACACTGCAATTATTCACATTTCTTTCTCCATTTGCTGCTATCTGATGTAGGTAATATTGACACGGGTTGACCACCACTCCTAAAACCTTCCGCATACATAACCTTATATTGATCTCTTTCCCTCACTAATCTTTCTATCTGTACCTTTGTTAAATTTGAAATGTCAACACTAATATTTGTAATAGAAATTGGGTCTGTTTCTCCTACCTTTAATATCGTCATATGTCCAAATGCTTTTTTCACATCAATAATCTTCAATCTTTGATTAGAAATTCCCGCAGTAACATGGTTTCATCTTTTTCAACAAATTTGGAACCTATAAACACATCTTTAACACCATGGACATCCAATTTGAAATCCTTCTTGTCAGACTTTAACATAGTGTCAAAAATGAAAGATGCACTCATGTCCTAACCTGGAAACAAAATGAATCCTGCCTCAACCAACATATGTTTACCCTTTTTTGGAGTCATTCTTTTCATTTCTTCATGTATGTCCTTCTTAAGTTTTAGCATTAATTCAACCTCATTATTAGGGGTCAATATTGGAATATAATCTCTTAATTTATTCCCTCTAAAATTGTACATGAAAGTAGTAAATTCCTTGGATTTGACAAATTGTTCATCTGAGAAAATGCATTGTATGCATCTATCCTAGCATCCTGGTGGATCTCAACTTAGTGACAATCCTTTCATCCTCATCTGGTATTTTTTGTAGCTCTGGTGCATAATACCTTGATACTGCTTCCTCACCAGGCTCTTCATCTATATCTGGTGTCTCTGCAATCACCCGGGCTAAGTTCTCCTCGTTCGCTATTAGCCTTCTGTTATACTCATCAATTACTTTTTGTGCTTGACCTTCTTCCAAATTCCTGAAGATGTCTTCAATTTCAAATGTCTCATGCAAGTAATCTCCAAGATTTTGCTTCTTCTTACAAGCATGAATGCATCCTTCTGGATCATAATTTTTCTCGCTCCATGGTGAAACATATGATACTCCTCTTGTAATTTCCTGCCAATAATCTCATATGCGCTAGTTGAAACAATTTTGAATTCACCAAAAGTAAGTGTTCCTGGCATAAATGCATGTTTTTGCGTAGTTCCACCAAGGTGTTTATTGCTATAAGTACTCACATGTCTTACTATCTCCAAGTAAGCAATTCTATTTGGAAGAAATTTTGGCAATCTATATGGTGCTTCTTCAAAACCATAAATCCTAAAACATGTGAACTCTTCAAAAACATGTACTAGTCACCCCAATTATGATTAACAAGTTTTATTTGGTCAAAGTCTTTAGGCCTCAAGAATATTTTAATTTCTTCTGAGACTGACTGATCATAGGAGTACCCAAATAGATGATAAATTGGTTTAACAATTAACTCCTCAAAATTGACATAATCTAAATATTTGTACGTAAAATCCCACAGAGATGTCCATAATTATACAGGTTGATGTTCTCCTTCTCTGATTTGTAAGTTAACCTTCGATTACTCAGGCCACACACCTCTCTTTTGTCCATAAAATAATACCATGTGCATTAGCACCAAATGTTAGATACTCAGTTCCCTTGAAATTTATGAAACCATCATGTAAATACTATGTAACATATGAGGCATAGTCAAATTGTCTAGGCTTGTATAATTGCACATTTGTAGCCAATACCATAGGTCCTTCTTTCACCATATCATGGAATTCAATCCCACCTAGGGCTGACACGACATACATTTAATTTCCAAATAATACCTGAATAAATTCACGTTATAAGGAGGGTCATCTCCCTCTATTAGGGTTCCACCTTCATTTTTGTGCATTGCTAGTTTCCATAATTTATATGTAGTATCAAGAGAAAAATAGTCATTTTCGAATACTACAAATGATAATTTTTTTTATTGAAACCCAGTTCAAGACCAAAAACTTCTTCAATAGCCTCTACAAAAAATGTCATGAAAACTCCCCCTTCCTTGTCACAGATACACCTTTCGTCTAGTTAGTATCTCTCAACAAGAACTTCTAGCACTTTGACATTAACAAAAACATTGGGCACAATGAGCCTACCTAGATTGGTTTCCCATGGGTTTCATAGAGGGATCTCCTTATCTCTTCTCAGATAATGGAACAAAAATAGCTCATACCCTCTCCACCACGTCCAGACATCCCCTACATTTTTGTATTTGTCCTCCAATTTATCTCGATTAGGAATGTTTTGTTTAGAACTTCAAGATTTAGATCTTGAAGCTTTTTTTTTCTCAATTAGGTCTTGATTCAACCTCCTGGGCAACTCATCCTTAGCTATTGTTTACTTTTTTGCCTTCAGCTCTGAACTCTTCATGCTTTTCCTTTTACTTGAAGACTTAGATGGCTCCATATTCTTCTGCACTCTCTCAATTTTCCTTTGCTATTTCATTATGCTTCAGGGATTTGAAAATGTATTCTACACACTTGATTTTCTCAAGAAATATATTACCTATGCTTTCATTTATTTCCTTCTTCTCGACTTTAACACTCACATTCTGAACTCACTTAATGGAAATCAAATTTAGTATTTTGAACTCAATTTGACAATGGATGAATGTTGGCGTAGGTTTTTCAAGAAAAAATTCTAACATTGGCGCCATCAACATATTGCTTTTCTTGTTGATCCAAAATTGTATGTGTTTTCCCTCCATCAGCGTATGTAATATCGATAGTTCTATCGACAATCGAGATAGCCTATTTCATTATTCCTCTGATCATCTTTCATTACATTGATGAGATCATTCATCAGTGTAAACTAATCTGATATGTCCATTGGTCATCGATATATCTCACAAATTTATTGCCCGCTATCACTTATTACTCTGATATAATGTTATCGACATATTATACTATGATCATCGGACATCGACATGACTTATTAGGCTTTTGAGCAATTTTCTATTCTTCTGTTGATGATTTCTTATCAGAAAATGCTATCCCGATTATTTCATCGGAGATCGGTAAAATATAAAATCTCCATTTTTGATATTGCTTGCTTTTTTCGATGGATTGTATTGCTAATCGGTATACCAATATACTTATCTGATATTGGGGAGACACATATTATCCAACACTGAATGTTATTTCTATGTCAATAACATATTCAGTGTGACCATCACCGATGGTCCTTACTTATCATGTATCAGGGAGACACATATTATCCAACACAAAATATCATTTCTATGTCGATAACATATTAGGTGTGACCTTCACCAATGGTTCTTACTTATCGAGTATTAGGGAGACAGATATTATCCAACACTGAATGTCATTTCTATATTGATAACATATTTGGTGTGAAATTCACCTATGCTCCTTACTTATCGATTATTGGGGAGACACATATTATCCAACATTGAATGTGATTTCTATGCTGATAACATATTTGGCATAACCTTCACCTATGCTCCTTACTTATCGAGTATCAGGGAGACACATATTATCCAACACCGAATGTCATTTCTATGTTGATAACATATTGAGTGTGACCTTCACCGATGCTCCTTCATTTATTTCATTTGCATTACATTAGGTTTAGTTTCTTGGATGGTACCTTCTTGCACTTGTTATTCTCTTCCCTTCATTGGGTTACATTCTCCCGATGGTGTTGACTATTTTCCATGCATCAAAATTGATACGATTATTGATTTTGGACCAAGAATGTGGGTTGCAGGTGACCATAATAACATGGTGCTTTCCTTGTGTCATCTATTAGATAGTCTTGAAAGATGTATCATGTATGCACATAATGATTCCACAGTTCAATTAGTTTAGTTTAGTTTAGTTTAGTTTTATGAAATGTTGAAACCTTTGATTTTGAAATTGAATCCTCATATATATATAGAGGATCTTTGATATATTCAACATGATACAATACAGTCATAAGGTTCACATTTTGTTTTGAACTGCATGCATTCAAATTGGTGGTTAATTACTCATGGAGGTTTATAACATCCAAATCAACACAAATAGTGGAAGATGCATGCATCCATAGATGTTTTGGTGATAATGTCTTCACAGCAGCAGTCTAACTGTCATGCTAGTGAGAGTAGCTTCATTGTCAAAGAATGGTTTATTCATTTTGGTCTTGATGGTTTGAATGAATGAGGAAAGTTTGAATGGACCTTGGATGAAAAACTAGATATTTGTGAAGTGGAGTTAAGGCCAAGGATAAGAGATACAATCAAATTTTCTACAAGTTATACATTAGTAAGAGATGGATAGAGATTTATCCTAAATGTTTAAGTATGGATTAGAGGAAACTATCATGTATAGGCTCATAAGGAGATTAATTTGCCTCTATCAAGATTTTCATTTGATGAAAGGATATTGGATCATCAAGATCATTGAATATTGATTGGTTTCCACGAGCCTCTACATCAAAAATGCTAGAGAAAACATAAATATTCAATTACAAAATCTATTTCCTCAAGGTGCAAAAAATAATGATACCAATTTATATTATTAGTTGCAATCTTGAAAATGTATTTTTTATGCCTAATACTAACAAAAAAATGTAGACATTCAATTTGTCAGATAATATAATATTTCTCTTATCATTTGAATTTACACTAGTCAGGAGTCCATTAGGTTCAATCATGCATGAATTCCATTTAGTTAATCAAAAATCAAAATGAAAAAACAACACAACGCTAAAAATAAAAGTTCCAAGAAACTTTTCATTGAAAATCCCCCTCAATTTATTGTTTGAGGTCTCAGTCAAAATGTCCAATTTCATACACATGTTAAATACTACTAGAATAAATCCCAATTGAATGAACATGCAAGATTTCTCAAGAATATTTATAATTTGTTATTACAATGTTGGTTGCAATAGTAGAAAAGTATTTTGGGAGTTGATTCTCATGTATGTCAATGCATACATTTTAGACAAGCACTAAAATACGCAAAATCATGGTTGTTGACACTTTCTTGATTTTTGGCCACACGAAGGTTTTCCCTTTTATCAAGATTCACAGCAAGCTCAAGGTTGTTGAGCTAGAGAAATGAAACACGCACATTTTTTAATACATGAAAATAATTAAATGGAAAGAAAGCTTCATTAAAAATACATATATCAAAAAATCACCTGTCCACTGATAGTTGAAAGAAAAATTTTCCCCCTCTGATTGACAACAAAGAACCCACCAATTGCGGCTGCTTAAAATATTAAAAACATTAGATCAGGACTGATCTGGTTCCTATAAATTGTTGTTGTTGTTTCCAAATCATAAAAAAATAGAAGTCTCAGCTTTGCAATTAAATATATCAAACTATACTTGTGTGATATATGTTATTATCAAATAATTCCATTAGGAGGCCAATATCTCAAATAGGGCCTACCAATTGAGCACAATCTTTTGGCATGAATTCTATTTCCCTAGCTAATCAATTAAGAAATGTAGTAAGTGTTACCCAATTTCACCTACTCGGCTCAATCAGGTAGAGCCTTGCATTCTAAATGATGAGGTACATTTGAACTTTTATGTTTTGCATATAATTATTGCTTTGAGTTTGATTCAAATTATATGTTACATTTGATGGTGAAAAGTAATGAAAGAATCTAGTCATTGCCTGAATGAACGAAATATTGAAGCAACTCTTCATCTGCTACACTCCTTTTCCCCTTCATGCTTACTACCCTAAACTGCAAAAATGTTAAAGCAACGATGTTAGAACTTTGAAAGTTCTATGAAATGACTGAAGACTATTCCATCTACCTGCCTATGCAATATCAAATGCTCTCTAAACTAGAAAGATACAATATTTTCCTAACTAGTTACATGTTAATGTGAAAAAATAGATATGATCCTGGGAAGTGAGGTAAAATAAGGCTCCCACAAGGGTCAAGCCCAGCTTGTTGGGGTGAAATCAAAGAGTTATGATAGCTGTATCTTAGTTATTCTTAGTGGGAAATCAAAAGTAAGTTGTTGGTCTTTAATTTTCTACTGAGTATTCTCATAAGTTGTAGCTCATTTATATCCATGCAAGCATAGGTGCAATTTTTCCAAGTTTTCCAAGCAAATCCTCAAATAGAGCTTTAACTTCGATAAGAAACCAACAGTTTCAAAATTCTTATCTCAGAGAATACTTTACCAAGATAATTTTCATAGTGTTAGGTACTGATTGGAGTATGCACATTTCTAGAAGGAGAACCCAAGGAAACAAAAAAATCAATAGCATCAAGAATACCAATAGTTAAACATCATTTAGGATCTAGCCAAAAGGCAATTGGTGTAATTGTAAATGTCATGTTGCAAGCATCTGGATGGTGTTGAGTTCAAACCTTCTTCAATACAAATAAAATAAAATAAAATAAATCATTTAGGATCTAAAGGAAGCAAGAGATCATGGCGGACTATAGGCCATATGATTATTAATAACTAGAACTCCCAATTTGAAGTGAACCATTGCAAGAAGTGAGATTTAAAATTTACAGTATTACCAATCTTTGACCTAGGCATCTGAGGACCAGTCTTCATACTCTTAGCAAGCTTTGATCAGCTATATCGTATGTTACCTATCCCTAAAAGAAGTTTGAGCTTCTCTTTGTTTTGAGAATAGTTTAATATTCTCTACTTAACAGGGCCAACCACGTGAAGGTGGAAGCTCATTTGGCCCCTCCCCTCCCTCACATAACTCTAAATTCCCCATTAACATCTAACATTCATTCATTCTTTCATCCATTAATAAAACATATCATTCATTCATTTATCCATTAATAAAATATAACATTAATTCATTCATCTATTAATAAAATATAACATTCATCCATTAATAAAATATAAAATTCAATCATTATCAAATAAGGTAGATTACATTCATTTCCTTTTTATTTTATTTTTGAAGAAAAGACTAAGTGGAACATCAAATTCTACATCCCTGCCTCCCTCTTCTGCTACTGATCGCAGTGTATGCCTCGTCCTGTACTCATGACGAGGAAGCTGATGCGAAGGGGGGTCCTCTGCAATAACAAAGATATGGGTTAATTTCAAAACATTTTATTATTATTGTTACAAGTATTTCATTAATTAAAGAGCATAACATGGATTTTCTTTACCTAATGAGGAAACATCATCTACCATATCATGTTGTCTAGCCTCAACCTCAATAGGCTGAACACCCTGTAAATCCTCAGGAGTTGAAATATGAAGTTTAATTACATTAATCAATACACACATTTCAATGAAATTCATTTACAGGAATAATAGTGGTCCTCTTTACCTAATGGAGGCACATCGCGTTCCTAATGCTGCCTACCTAGATCATGCTCCACTTGGTCACCACGGTCTACATGCTCCAAAATAAAAACGAAAAATGTTACAACAATTTTAATTTAAGATGTTTAATTATATCAATAATTATATAGAAATAGAATAGAAAATGAATACCTTCACCACTCAGATGCACAACAGGACCTTCATCATGTGCAAGTTTTGTTCCAGGATTAGCATGCTACCTTTCAATGTCCTGCACATTGTTATCATTGCTTGCTTATTTTAAAACAAAAAATATTTATTTTATGTTGGAAATTAACATCAAATTAATAGATTATTGCTCAAGTATTCAATTTGTCAAAATAATTTTCATTTGGCTTATTTACATGTGTGACCAATGCAATAGAATCTCGTGTGTGGTTGCTTGACTTTCGTAGGCATCCAGCCACAACTACATAGCCATTTTGGAAGGCAAATTTTTTTTTTTAATCTTCCATGGGAACCACATTGAATTCAAAGCCCTGCATTTTTTCTTAATATCGTGAATTTTGCTTGTATTGTTAGATTAAACAAAATTGTTTGCAATTTATAAATATTTCAATTCGATATTTGATTTACTGTTACTTATAGGTTGTGCGACAAGTTTCATATAACCCCCAGAGCCGAGTTTGTGTTGGTCATTCTTTTCTAGTCTGGCCTTAGTTTCCTTGGATGTTTCCACCAGTCTATGAAAGTTTGAAATATCTTAGATTATATAAATATAAAGATTAGTAAGTAGTACATAATTACATTCTTAATAGTATCACATACCTTCTTCTAGCATCTGGTGGCATATTTATTTTTTCCTATCAATTTTATCCTTAGCATAAAAAATGGGGTCCCTCCATTCCAACTCTAGAATCATGGGCAAATGCCCGTACTTTCAGTTATTCTCTAAATGTTTTCTGTACTGGTCCCTCAGATACTTGAGATATTGGCTAGCTTTCTCAAGGACCTTTTCTTTTCCAAAAAAATTATCTCCAAAGAGCTCAATCAAACACTGTATGAGCTCATCTTTTAGCTTTTTTTCTTGATTATTCTACCTTTTAAGCAAAAAACAAACTTGTTAGATTCTGAAATGAACTGAAGCTATGCTTAATATACTTTAAGAAATGGATGAAAGGAAAACTATTCTAGCAATGATATGAAATGAAAATAGTCGAATAGGGTTAGTTCACATATGATGTTTCACCTTTTACATATGGTGGTCTCAAATATATACAATGTAAGCTCATTCATATTTTTAGAAAAAATGTTGTTTCCTACAAAAAAATATCATGGAATCATTAGTCCAAAAATGAGGGATCAATAATAAAATTACATTAGACTATATATGATAATAATTTTAAAGTACCTGGAACCTTCTATGTTTTTAAAGGAAACATTTCTTCCTCACTGAACACCAAATTGACCTTCAATGATCTCGTACTAGTAACCTGAGAAGAACAAGGAAATGATGATATGTTTTCATCAGTAGTAGGATCCTGATGAGATGGATCTCCTGTAGCAGAAAATCAATCCACTATGAAATACCCCAAAGAAATAAGACTTGGAGAGAAATAAACACATAACAAAAGAGAGAAGAAGAGGGATCTACCAACTCTGGCCTGTACAGGAGTGGATGTATGCATGTTATGCGTTGACGACATTGCAGTCGGAAATACATCATGGTTTGACCTCGAAGGAGGAGGCATTTACACTGGTGTATCAAAAAGACTTGAAGAACAATACATTCAATATGTAAAACATTAAATATTTTCCAAAAAAGAGTGTTGAATTCAAAATTTCACTTTAGAATGTTTTTGCTAATGCTAGTCCAAAGAATTTTTTTTCCAAGAGCTTGATTGTTTTAAATACATTAATTAATAATTGCATCCTTTCCCATGAAAATTATTTTACCTGAACTACTTGAAATGTGATGATCAAGGTCGGGCGTAGGTTGATGAGGACAACACAAATATTTATATAATAACATGTACATATTTTAGTCCATGACATATAAGAGTATAAAATATAAACCATTATTGAACTTTTGTTATAATTAAATATTTTATTAATGCTTACTTCCAAGTTGCTTGCTATCTCCATCAAATATTTTTCCCTCACTTCTATCTTTGGAGTTTGAGGTCGTATAAATGCGAAAGAAACAACTTCTTTATTAATTCTTCTAAGGGTATTTTCTATTGCCCTGACAAGATTTGGGAATGTTGCGATCTCCTCCTACAATGACACTGTCCAATCCACCTCTGTACATGTATCTTGAGGTATCACATGTGCTTTAACCCTTTTTTTGAACATTTGTTTGTGACAAGAATATTAGTAACATTATCAAAATTAGTGCAAAACCCTCAAGAAAAGAGCATAATAATATAAAAAATTTCTTCTATCTAATTTGTACAATTACAATGAATTTTACCTGCACTTCCTATGCTATGTGATAGATCGTTACCCCTTGTAAGAAAGATTAAATATAAAAATGTTAGCGAAATGAAACCAATAGAGTTATCAAAAAAACTTAATAATAAAATGATATATTGGGCTCTTTAATTGGAGGTATGCTTAAATGGTATATAGCACGTACCACCCCCATCATAACTTAACTTTATTTGTATCTATGTGGTTCAAATTATAATCTACTAGCAGCTCTTCCCCTGCACTTATTGGTTTTATTGCACATACAAATACACAATTTTCCTTGCGTGCCTCGATTATGCAATTGGGTCACTTATTAGTTGACCCAAGTCACGTACTATTTATGAAACTTGCAATATTCCATGTTGCTTTTGGCCTTTCATCAATTTACATAACAACTCTTTTACTTTGATTATTATCTTTTTGTTGTACATAATTTGGTGACAGTACATACCTACGCATACTTTTTGTATATCGAACAATCCACATCCATTTTTTTTAATTGTAACAAGGTTTGACATACTCCATCAGTTCAACAAATTTGTTATAACTGACATTTATGTCGTCCATGGAAAATAGGCCCAAACCATGTAATTAAGATGGTGTTATGTGATATATCCTCTCGTTAACACAAAATTCAGTGTTTATTGGAGGCAGTTCCTTGGGTACCCATTGTTTATGTAGATGTGTGTACCTCAAGGGCACATCAATGTCTCCTTTGGTCTCATCATCATAAGAACATGACACTCCTTGAGAAAGGAAAATTTCCATGTGTTATTGAATTTTCTTCTAATCTTTTGACCTCTAGTTGATTTCCCTATTTTAGACCTACTAGAAGAGATACTTTCATCTTCTATTCTCGCATTTTCCTCACTCGAGGAAGACACATTTGAAAAAATACCTATTTGGTGGTACCTAAAGTCCATCAAATGAGATATATAGTTGGTAATGAGTGAGATATGAGAGAAATCAAAATTTGAATAAGCCTAGCTGGGACCTCAAGTGTTGATAATTACTAGTGTTGATGGGTTGTGTTTGTGGAGTTGTGTCACCTTGTGTAGGGTGCTAGAGGTTTCTAGGGATGTGAAAAGGGTAATAATCCTAAGAGTTAAAAGTTGGCAAAAAGAAACAATCCAATTTGGAGGGATTGAAGAATGGGACAGTGATATAGGGCACTGGGAGTAGTGTTGGCTTGTGAGATAGTTCCATCAAGGTTGGTAGGTTCAGAAATAAAGAGCAAGTGAGAAAATAATATACTATTTCTATAGGGTGTATTCACATATACCTGTCAATCCATGACACTATGTAGGATCCTCGTCAATACAATTCAAGATCTTGCACATGTGATTCATTTATCATATGTTAGCTAAAAATTACATGATACATATGCTAAAAATTACATAATAGATAACATGAACAATATGCAATCATCATAATCATTGTATATTATTTCATTTCTTACCTTTACTTTATTTATACTGTGGAAGACCCTCAACAATAGGGTTTACTCTATAGTCAATTAACTATTTCCACCAAGGGTGATAGAATCATACAACATTTATACATGAAATCAACACTAACAATTGAGCACCATAAGCAATACATTTGTAATTTGATAAACAATAAATGCATTAAATATATGAGTAATAATAGAAACATGTGTATCATAAATTACATATGTATCTTCATAAGTTATGCTATTAAATGGTACACTTTGGCCTCCCCTACCCATCTTATAGATTCCCCCAACATGATGCTTATCCGGCTCTTCTATCCCTCATTCCCCCCGGTCCGCTGTCTCATTAAATATATGAGTAATAATAGAAACATGTGTATCATAAATTACATATGTATCTTCATAAGATATTCTATTAAATGGCATGAAAGTGTGCATTTCTATGCTATTAAATGACATGAAAGTGTTGACAGGGTAGAATGAATGCACTTAGAGCTTAAGATAGCAAACGTCTTTTCACAAAAATCATTTGATAATTTTAAATCTTTTCACCACAAAAAATATTGTTCCTTTAGGTGATAAGCATTCCATGGTTATTTTTAACTAAAATATTTTGTCAATCTTAATTATTTTAGGAAATTGTTTTGGGAGCTAAAAGGATTCTTAAAAGTTACTATTATGATTATTTTAATACCAAATCAAAAATAATTTGGCTAAAATATAACACTAAGTCAATTTTTCATTCAATTAAGGATTTATATTGAATTAAGGATTTCCATGTCAATATTTCATTCAATTAAGGATTTCCATGTCAATATTTCATTCAACGCATATTAAATTAAGGATATCGCATACCTCATACATTTCATTGATCTTCTTCTTCATCGAACTCATCATCATGACCACCACCACCACCACCACCACCACCACCACCACTAGATCATCATCATCATAATCATCATGAACAACATCATCCCTTAGATCTTCTTCGTGAACATTTACGTCAAGAACATCATCGACTAACTGTCGATCATGATAACCATCTACACCATCTTCTACTTCTTTGATATCTTCTTCTTTGGTCACATTACACTTTATCAGCATTCCTCTTGGATCATGTCTAACAACAAATGACCAACCCGGTTTATTTGGAAACTCTAAGTAAAATACCTTCTCACATTGGCTTGGAAGAACATAGGGCTCATCTCCAATTGGCTCAAAGGACCTTGTATTAACCATTATAAATTTATTATCATATTCAATAAAAATTATACTAGGATCATTTTGATTCAATCATAACCTATACCATTTGATGATAAATAGAATTGATTTGAAGGAATTGAAGTCACACTCAAGTATATCATCCAAAATTCCATAGTATCAATTTTGAGAGTCTTGAGGATGTATGTCATTTCTAGATGAAATATTAGTCACCTCAAAGACAACAGTTATCCCAGAATCACAAGTTTTCTTCGTGTCATCCAACTTCTTGATGCAAATTTTTGTTGGAATAACTGAGAGGGGGGGAGTGAGTCAGTGGCCTTAAAAATGATTCCAAAAGCTCCAACCAAAAACTTATATCTCAAATATAATTCCTTCAGTTATCTTTCAGTCCCCAATCATCAAGATGTATGTCATAAATAGTTCTAACTAATATAAACTGTTCGGTAAGATGTACTATTTATCTTTTCTAGACTTTACCGAGTAGCAGCAATTAAACTTAGTGTTAACCAACCAATCCAGTATCACTTATGTGTAAAACAGAATATCAATGTAATGAAAGAAATACACATTTGACACATATAGTTTAACGTAGAAACACAATATTGGGAAAAACCACTTGGGACTGATAACCCAAAATATTTTCACTCTTTTGAAGCAAGCTCGGTTAAGAGCCAACCCTGTTAAAGGTTACAATACACACAGTTAAGTACGACCTTGTTAGAGGATTCAAAACTAATAGTTTGTCTTTTGACCTAGCATCCCACTTGGTTAAGAGATTTTTTGAATCAATGGTTAAATTGATACAGTAAATGATCTGTTCACAATAAAGCTTTAACTTGTAAATATTTAGATCTATTCTTAGTCCAATAATACCTCTATGATCAATATGCTCTTCATTTCCTTTTCTCTCTTTCTTTGTTCTGCCTGGTGAATGCTCTGTCCTATGTTGCTCATTGTCTGCAGAATTCCTTGGCTCTGTTCTTTAGCCTGTATGATCAAATTTGTATGAAGAATTCTATCTTCACCATAATATATTAAACATTCCTCTTCTTCATAATGAATTCATTGTCTCTTTATATATACATGATTAGCCTCTCAATATCCTTATTTTTCTTGTAGATCACTTTTTAATCCATAAAACTTTCCATGCTTTCTTTATCCCATAAAGCTCTCCTTTAGTTTTATTCTGCAAATCTCTCCATGATGTCTATGAATCAAACATGCTTTAAATATCTTTCTTTCTTTAGTTTAACTCATCATTGATAATAAAGCAATCAATAAGTCAATATAAATATAGCTTCCGCTAGCTAAGCAATTTTGTCATTCTTTAACTCTAGTTCTGATCGGTCATCAACTTCACTTAGCCCGGTCATTGACTTTAGTTATGCTTAGTAAAAAATTTAGTTATGCTCGGTAATTATCTCTTTCTTGTTAACACTTGCTTGAGTATTGCAGTGCTTGGTATACACTGTGAACTTCTTGGTGATCACTGCCTGTCGGTGTGCACTGTTCGTCAGTGTTTACTCTCACTCAGTGTATACAAAAATTTAAATTTTTACCGACCACATAAACTTTGTCTCTTTAGATATTCAAGATTATGACCAATATGTGTATGAACAATCACACTATATCAAGTTGAAATCAATTACAATACAATACATTGAATGATTTAATGTCTTGCATTCACTTTTGCAGCTTGATGATCATCAACTTATCATCTTCAAACATTCAATCAGTTATAGTTCATCAATCTCTCCCTTTGGCATTGATGGAAACACAATATGAAATATGCCATGATATCATACCAAACATATTTTTCTATAACCAATTCAAATATCTGAATCTTGGTATGACCTTCTAGCTTAGATTTGGTTCTGTTGTGTGCTCCCTTTCTTCATTCCCTTTGATGGATATGTGTAGCAGTTTTGTCTTTTGATTTTGTCTATCTCTTTCTTGTATAATATCTTCTCTCTTTTCTAGATAGATATGAAATGTTAACTCTCTCCAATTCTCTTCCTTGGATGGATGGTTATTTCATTGAATCTTTCTCTTCATCATCATTGGATCTTTCTCTCCCTTTGTAGAATTTTCTTTCTCTAATATTTTCTCTCCCTTTGACTGATGGATATATTTTATTGAATCCTTCTCTCCCTTTGAAAGCAATGCCAAACAAACCAAAAATATACAACTATGTAGTAGCCAACAATATCTCTTATATGTGGTTTAGATAAGTACCTTATATGTACTGATATTCAGCTTGCATCAACATGATTAATCTTTTGATAATGTATAGGCTGATGCAACCTCCTAGTCAGCTTAGTGATCAATAGACAAGGGACGAACCCCTAGTCTCTTCCTCAGGTACTCAAATGTATCTCTTGGCAATGGTTTTGTGAATATGTCTGCTAGTTGTTCTTTGGATTGTACATATTCCAACATTACATGTTTCTCTTGTACTTGTTCCCTCAATTAATGATACTTAATAGCTATGTGCTTTGTCTTAGCATGCATCACATGGTTCTTTGAAATATTTATAGCACTTGTATTATCACAATAGATAATTACAAGGTCAAGAATATCCTCATTCATACCTTTTAGCGATTGCTTGATCCATGCAATGTTAGAGCAATTTGCAGCAGCATTAGCTACATATTCTTCTTCTGTAGTTGATTGAGCTATGAATCCTTTCTTTTTACTGATCCATGCGATAAGTCTGTCACCCATAAAGAATGCTCCTCTTGTAGTGCTCTTTCTATCATCTATGTTTCTGGTCTAATCAACATCAATGTAAACTTGTAGCTCAAATTTGCCTTCTTTATTGTACCACAAACCATAGTCTTCGGTATTCTTCAGATATCTCAAAATTCTTTTAACAACAGTCATGTGTGATTCCTTAGGATTAGCAGATAATCTTGCAACTATACCAACTGCATGTGCTATATTAGGTCTAGTGTGTACAACATACATAAGTTTACCAGTCATAGATCTGTATAAGGTTTGATTTATCTCAGTTTTCTTATCTTCCTTTGTCAATTTGCATTCGATTTACATAGGCATTCCAACTGGTTTGGAGTCCTCCATCTTGAAAATATTCAAAATTTCTTTGATGTATTTGGATTGTGTGATGTAGATGTCATCATCTTGTTGTAGAATCTATAGAACAAGAAAAAATTTGATCTCTCCAAACATTGACATTTCAAATTCCTTTCTCATTTCATCAGCAAATGACTTGCATAGCATATCATTACCTCCAAATATGATATCATCAAAAAATATCTCAGGATTCAAAATCTTATCATTAGTATCTCCTTTCAAATATAGATTACTCTTGTCACTTGTTCTAACAAATCCAATGCTAATGAGATAAGAGTGAAGTCTTTCATACCATGCTCTCAATGCTTGTTTCAATCCATACAAGGCTTTGTGTATTTTACAAACCATGTTCCTCTTGTTAGGATCAACAAAACCTTTAGGTTATTCAATGTATACCTCCTCTTCTAGTATTCCATTCAGAAATGTAGATTTAACATCCATTTGGTATACTTTGAATCCTTTAAAAGTAGAATAAGTAAGTAGAATTCTTACTCCTAGTCTAGCAACAGGTGCAAAGGTTTCTCCATAGTGAATACCTTCTTCTTGTGCATACCCTTTGCATACCAACCTTTCTTTGTTCCTTGTGACTTCTCCATTCTCATTCAGTTTGTTTCTATAAATCCATTTGGCACCAATGACATTTTTGTCACTCAGTCTAGGTACTAATGTCCATGTTTTATTCTTCTTAATCTGTTCAATCTCCTCATTCATTGCACTAACCCATTCTTGATTCTCAAGTGAAGCATTAGCATATTTAGGCTCAAAATCACAAATCAAACATCTATTGTTAAGTGACTTACTTCTTGTTCTCATTCCTGGTCTTTTGTCTCCAAAGATCTGGTCCTGTGGATGGTTTCTTCTGACATATTTAGCAAGTACGGGTTCAAATATTTGTTCTTCATTTTGATCTTCTTTGTGATCTTCATTGCTCGGTTCAACATTGTGAGCATTTTCTTGATGCTCGATGTGTGCAGCTTGTTGCTCGGTTGCATTGTTTTGTCACTCGAGGAAGGTGTCAGTTTATTCAATGTAGACAAATCTATTGTAATCTTTAGGTTCCTTTCTGCTTTCCTCATCATTTTTCTCACCAAATTCATCCACTTTAACATTTGCACTTTCAATGATTTTGTTAGAAGATTTGCTCATACATTTATAAGCTTTGCTTTTAATAGAATATCTTAGAAATATTCCTTCATCACTTTTAGAGTCAAGTTTCCCATTTCTATCATCTTTCAGTATATAACATTGACTTCCAAAGATTCTAAAGTAACTCACATTTGGTGTGTATCCATACCATAGCTCATAAGGTGTCTTATTTGTTTCTTTCTTCAATTGAACTCGGTTTAGTGTATAGACAACAATACTTATAGCTTCTCTCCAGAATGCTTGTGTGATGCCTTTTTCAATCATTAGTATTCTAGCACAATCAACAATTGATCTATTCCTCCTTTCAACAATCCTATTTTGTTGTGGTGTCCTCAGTGTAGAAACCTGTCTTGTAATCCCATGCTCATTACAAAGTGAATTCATCATAAATAAATTCTCCTCCTCTATCTGATCTTAAACATTTAAGTTCTTTTCCACTTTGTTTTTCAATTTTATCTTTATACCATTTGAATATCTTAAATGCTTCAAATTTCTCTTTTAAGAACATGATATTCATCATCCTAGAATAGTCATCAACAAATAGAATAAAGTATCTATCACCATTATAGCTCTTTGTTCTCATTGGTCCACATAAGTAAGTATGGACTAACTCTAAAATATAATTAGATGTGTAGGTTTTTCTCTTGAAACTAGACTTTGTGATTTTTCCTATTCGGTAATTCTTGTACATAACATGGTTAGGTTTTGACATACTCGGTAAGCCTCTTACTTTTCTTTTCTTACTTATCTTAACCATGTTGTCAAAATTCACATGACATAACCTTTTATGCGACAACTAAACGTCTTCATTTGTAGCCAATAAACAAGTGGTCTCAATTTTATCAAGATAGAATAGATTACCTTTTGTTTGTTCACCAGTACCAATCAAATTTCCTGTTCCATAATAGATTATTGCCTTTTTGTTGTCAAATGCAACACGGTGTCCTATGTTGTTCAGCTATGAAACACTCAATAGATTATAGTTAAGTCCTTTCACCCAATATGCATTTTAACATCTAATCAATTTATTCAACATGATAGTACCTTTTCATTCAACTGGGAAAGGTGAGTCATTACCCATCCTAACTAATCCACAATTATAATATTCAAAAGTTTCAAAATTTTCTTTATCTCTAGTCAGGTGATGAGTACAACCATTATCAATAATCTAGACATCTTTTTTGGTAACTTTAGATATGAGTGCAGTTTCAACATACCTTTCTTCTTTGTCTGAATCATCCTTCATAGCAACAAATAATACCTCAAAATATTCATCAAAATCAGTATTTTCAGCTTTGTTCTCAATCAGGTAACAAGCCTTCTTACCTTTGTCCTTGTAACCTCAGTTATCTCTTCTATCAGAGTGTCGGTTGCTTCTGTAGTCTCAGTCATCACTTCTGTCATAGTTATTGTGTATGGTGAAATCTTCAATCTGTTGAGAGCAAGCTCAAACATGAGAAGTTAGAGGGTTAGCACATATAATTCATGAAATAAGCAAGAAACCAAACAAGACATCATCATAACATTAGATAGAGCTAAAACAAGCTATTTGCACCCTAATACTACTTGTTTTATTTGCTCTTTTAGATTGATTGTGCATGTGCTCAGTCAAATACAAATGGAGTGGATCCCTAATGTAATGCAACTATGAAATACAAGATTGGAACAATGAAGAGATTCAAGAGCTAGCATGAGGAACTAGTCTCAAATTCTCCAAAAAGATGATTTAAACTAGCTATGGAAATGATATGCAAGATGCAAGATAGAAATTATGATTCATTATCCATTACCCTAGCATGTAATTTCTAAATGACTTAAACATGAAAAGCATGACACTAACAAATTAATTCCTAACATTAAAATAGCAAGATAACAATGCAAAATGAGAGATGAAAATGCAAGAGGAGAAGGCCTCTATTTATAAATTTTTGGGATAGGAGAGGAGGGGTTGAATGAGGTGACATCTATGTGGTATCCACATAAGAGCCACATAAGGGACACATAGGCTTGAAGGGATGACTATTTTTGGAGTCAAATATAGCATTAATGTTTGAGTGGCTCAAGAATTCCAAGTGGGGGCGACAAAGGAGTAAAGAAATTTTAAGAGAACTGGGTGACCATTTTGGAGAGAATTATCACACATGGGTGAGCATTCCATTAGCCTTAAAAGGGTTAGGAATCACATTTTAAGTAGGATTAGGAGATAATTAGGTGGGGGAGTATGATTAGAGAATGAGGTGATGGGTGTAGAGTAGGAATAGGGTAGGCTTAGGGTAGGTCTCTAGATTGGGTTAATAGGTTTCTAGCTAGGGTTTATATTATAATCCAAATTAAATTTGAATAAATCATAGCTTAGAAGAATTAGGAAAATGGAGGATTTTTAATAAATATGAATTTATTAAAAAGGGGGATTTTGTGAGACAAATGTATTTAAATAAAATACATTAGAATAGTACTTAGATTATTAATAAATACTAGTAATGAAACTATTTAATTGATTAAATTAAATAGTTAGATGAATAAAAGGGAATTTAATATTAATAATAATATTAATATTTTTGGACGTCTACATTTTGCCCTTCTTTGACGTGGCATCGCAAGTGATGTTGCATCAAAGACAAGAAAATAAGTTGCCCCAGAGGAAGAGGGTTTCTAGGAGTTGTGCCGAAGCAACACCGATGTAGGGTTGTGCCCCCTCGAGAAAAGAACACAACAAAGACAATGTTGTGGGATTTTCTCAAAAAAGGATGCAACAGGAAGGAGGAAGGGAGAGGAGGTAATAAATAGAAGCCTTCTAAAATGCAACTAAGAGTGCAAATACAAAGATGAAAGTAAATGTAACTAACGAGCCTTGGGGATCCATTTGTGTGAAAAATATGGAGAGCACGTCCGAATTTGATATTGCAAAAGGAGGTATGCATCAGGTGTTAGAAAACATAGAGGATAGGATCACTTTGCATGGATTAGACAGTAAAAAAAAAGTACACTACAAAATGTATGTATCAGTAGCCACCAGTCACAACGCACCAAGATATAGCAGATTGAGGTAGTGGTGAGTAGGTTTAAACTGACATAAAAAGATAAAATCAATAAAGAAGGCCTCATGACCAAGTAGTCATTCAGTCCAAATTTCTTGCCATGAACATGATTGATGTGATGAAGGATTTGATAAGCCGACATCGGAAGGATGCATCCTGATGGGCAAGGATTGGATTGTAATGTGATTAAAAGATTTTTGCTGGCAAAAGCTGTGAACAGGATGATGAGCAGGGATAGTCAGTCGCAAAACTGATTTGATGAAAAACATGATCACAATCGCAGGAGGCAAAGTGTCACTAAAAAGTAAAAAACTAAATGATGCGGAAATAAAGAAGGGTTTATTGCAAGATTTTGGAGAATTTATTTAATTTATTTTTTAATTTTTGGCGATTTTTTGATTTTTTTTTCATTTTTGCAATTTTGAAATGTTTTTGGATTTTTTGGCGCATTTAAATTGTACAAATGGAGTAATAATACAAAAATATACAGGCGGGGGAAGAAAATGGAGTGGGAAAATTTTTAGAGAAAATGGGGGGCTATAAGAGGGGCAGGAGGGCTAAAAGGTCATTTGTGAATAGTGATTGGACAAGAAAAGAGCTTTGGAGAGAAAACATGACTGATGAGAGGATGAAGGGGCAGTTGGGAGAGCATGTTTGGACCCATGGGAGACCCACGGAGCAGCCAGTACTAGTGAATAACTCAACCGATACCTTGCTTTTACTGTTTTCCAAGTTTTTAAGGCTTTTGGGTTGGGCTAGGGGGTCATAAATGTGGGTAGAAATCTTGATAGACCATAAATGCCAGTTCCTAAACTGACATCTATGAAGACGTTGATCCCAGAATTGATGTCTTCGTAGACACCAGTCCTCAAACCCACGTCTGCGAGGACGTCAGTTCTGAACCGACGTCGTCGAAGATGCCAGACCTGGATCCGCGTCTTTGAAGATGACGGTCTAGGCAGAGAGCATGAGGAGATGTTGATTGAAGAACCAGCATCTCTGACTAACCAACGTCTATGCCAAAAGGGGCAGACACCGAGGGGGAGGGAAAAGGAGGTACCCAGCTAGGGCCGGGGATGGGTAAGAAAAGACCTAGGGACGGGATGCCCCATTTTGAGAGGGGTTAGGCTAGAAGTAGAAGAAGTATGTTAATGACATGTTGGTGTTAGATTTTGCAGGAGAAGTTCCCACCACTGGGTTCTCGGGAGCACTGGCCACTGATGATGGAGTTAGAGGCTTAGCTGATGGATGTAGATTAGGGGCTGTTGGCAATTGTGGGATTAGATTATGTGCTCCAATGGCCTAGGCTATAGGTGCACAATGGGATGATGACTGCACTAATTGAGCGGTGGCATAGCTACACTACTACATTCCATTTGCGTACAGGAGAGGCTACAATTACTCTAGAGGATGTGTGGAGGATTCTATGGATACTGATTCGAGGATCGATGCTGCATTAAAGATTGGAGGATAGTGATCACTATATGGAGATAGCATTCAGGAGGCCCATGAGGAGGATACCCACACATAGGACATGGATGCCTTAATAGCTGACGGTTGACAGGAACCTAAGGAGGCTAGCATTGTTCTTGGCTGGATTGATTAGTGGACGAATGCTGGAAAACTTAGCCGGGCACGGTTTTGGGATGTGATCATCTCAGGCATTGGAAGGGATGCTGGAGGAGGGGAAGACCTAGTGTTGGGGATACGTTGTCCTGGGATAGCTATATTATGATCTACACATGGCTACATATCGTAGGGTACACAACATGGGGACTAGAGTGACATTGCTATTAGTATGGGCATGGGAGCACATTGCTATGTTCTGACTGATGAGAGTATGGGAGGCTCGATAGCTAGGAGAGCCCTATGCATGCAGATATAGGTTTCCACTGAAATACACCTCTATGGGTCAGACTGGATGCTAGCAATGACTGTTAGATGAGATCCAGGTTTTTTATTGGACCCCATACAAACTATGCAAGCCCTAGGGAGTGATGGACTGGTAGGAAGGAGCAAAGGATAGGTTTGAGGATTTCTTATACCTATCTTACATGTAGACAAATTGTTTTCTACTGGGGAGGACTATCCATCAGATTGAGCGGTATAGGCCATCCCAGGTCATGAGGTAGTTTGGATTGTAGTTAGGGGTGGTGGCAGAGGATGATTTACATCATCATGTCACCAGGGAGGTTGGAGTGTAGGGGAGATATACTAATGCTCTGACACTGAGGGTGGCGTGCAGGATGATGGCCCAGATAGACTATGTGGCAAGGCCTGACATAGTAGATGCAGGGGTGACTGCAGAGTATGTAGCATGGTGGGCCGCCCACGTGCCTTTACATATCACAGACCTAGTATAGGTGGCGGCTCATGAGAAACCAACAGGGGATATGGAGGTTGATGACGGGACAGCTATAGGAGATGCCCCTCAGACCTCGGTAGCAGGGCAGAGGAGACCACAATAGAGATGATTTTGGCCACGAACAGAGGTACAAGCAGAGGGTGGCTAGGATGAGAGGCCATAAGGGCCACTAGGAGATGATCAGGCACCTTAGGTTCCCATTCAGGGATAGGTTTAGGCAACTTAGGTGCCAGCACAAGTACAGTCACCATAGGGGCCACAGGGGCCACCAGTAGGATACGTGGCACAGGAGACATATGATACTATCATCGCATAGCGAGATAGTCTACAGACTAAGATGACCCAGGTATAGAGCTTATTAGCTGCAGAGACAACACAAGTAGATAGGGCTGAGGGTGCACTTGACACCCTGCAGGGCAAAGTGGACTCAAGAGAGTTTTTGATGGTGGACTTGACCCATGATGCTGCTCAGTTACAGACAGAGATAAGGACATTGACAGGTCAGTTGGGTACCCTCACAGAGCAGATGGAGTAGGCCATAGAGTAGATTAGTGCACTGACCTTAGAGAGGAATTCAACATAGAGGCAGGATGAGTCATATAGGATAGAGTGAGACATTGCTAGACAAATGGCCAGTGTAGGTGGGATGAGCCAGGTAGTGGCAGAGGCTTTCAGAGCTCATAGAGATGCAGCCAGAGCAGGAAGGGAGGTAGGCCACTATCGGGCTTTGTATCATTAGTTAGTACTTGAGGGAAGTAGATAGGTATTCTTAGAGAGGTCTTGGTCATAGACCATAGGTTGAGAATCTGCATCTTAGGGATCAGTGGGGATGCCACTATTGGAGATTTGCCTCTATGCAAATAGTTGTTTGTTTGTTTGTCATTGACGACAATATATAATATACATCAGGTATCCTGTATGTAATTATCAGCATAGATGTTTTGGAGCTATGCATGTTTATTTCCATGGTGTATACATGTTTCTAGATTCTATTTTCATTCACGCTGGGTCAGATATGTAGTTACAGTTGAGTTATGATTAATCAGTTATGGCAGTTATAGTTTCTGGAGTTTATCTGTTAAGAGCCGATGTAAATACAATGTCTCTTGAGTTGCGCCTATCTTCAGGATATGCGTGTTTGTATTCATGTTTATTTATGAGTTAAAGATAATTATCCAAAGGTGATAAATGTTTTTCAATAGAATATTAATGTTAGAGTTAATTTGGTGAAGCTGACTTTGTGTAGCGTCATGTCTATTCAATTTGAGTTGCGCGGTCCTAACTTTGATTGCGTGCTTGGTTGAGCCAACAAGAAAGTTGATGAAGTGTTTCTAGATACCATCATGACCTTATCCTTGGTGAAGATACATATATCAATTCAAATATGTTTTCTAAGTGTAGAAAATGAAGTGAAAAAGAAAAGACAGAGAAGACCAGAAAGTCAGGAAGAATAAGTTGAAGATGTATGTGAAGAAAAAGAAGTTGATTGCAATTCATTGGAACTAATCAAGACAGCAGGTCTACTTAAACAATTAATTTAATAGATATAGTGTATATCTGTTCTACTGAAGGTTTCAACCTTCATTATCTTAGTAGTGAGCTATTGGACAGTGAGTCCTCACCCTTAACAGGGTTTTTTGTAAAAGACTCCTAACAAGGTCTGACCTTTAACCAGGTCTCTGTACTTCTTGCATTGTAAATATCAACTCCTAACAGGGTTGTAAGATCTTCTAATAGGGATCATTATAAACTAGTGCAGTTATTTATGGGTGCTAATTCCCACCAGGTTTTTTAACTATTTGGATTCCCCGTAACCAAAATTGTTGAATACTCTATTGTGTTATCTGAGTGTGCATTTACTTTATATCATATTATATTTAAGGAAGAGAAAAGAATTAATTTAACTGATAACTGATTCACCCCCCCCTCTTAGTTATCCTTGGGACTATTCCAATAATTGGTATCAAAGCCAGTGCCTTGGAGAGAAAGCCTAATAGCTTAAGGTAGATCAGATGGCATACTTCAGGAAAGAGAGTCCTAAGTTTGATGGAGAAAATTATCTTGACTGGAAAAACAAAATGATAAAACATCTACAGTGCGTGGGTTTTGAGATCTATGAAGTTGCTACACAAGAAGTTGATGTTCCTACTCTAAAATATCTTGTAGAAAAAGACTCTACTATGAAACAAAAGGAAGTATTTACTCAGAATGCTATTACCAAAGAAGCCCTAATCAACGCCCTATATGATAGTGAATTTTCTAAAATCAAGAAGGCAAACAAAGCATATTCTATATGGAAATACTTGGAAGATATGTTTGAAGGAGACATCCAAGAAAAGAATGCGCATAGAAAGACATGGAAGAAAAGATACAATAACTTAGAGATGCTACCTGAAGAAAACATCAGAGCTTACAATCAGAGGATTAATGAAGCAGTATCAGGTATAAGAAACAATGGTGGAGAAATATCAGAGGAAGATATAATGGAAAAATTAATGACCACATTGATAGCAGATTATGAGAGAAAGATCAATATCTTAGATGAGACTATGCAATTGTCTAAAGAATTCAAGAGGGAGAATTTGATCAGCAAAATATCTGCATTTGAGATATCTAGATTGAAGACAGAACCTAAAAGTGAGACAACCTTCAAAGCCACAATCCGCAACAAGAAATCTATAAGCAACTCCAGTAATAATGAAGAAGTGGATACAGAGCTAGAAGAAATCATTTCCATGATTTCCAAGAAGGAAAGGAAAGGTAAAGGGAAATATGAAGGACAAATACCATTCAAATGTTTTTCATGCAACAAAGTTGGTCACTTTTCATCCAAGTGTCCTACAAGAGTCAAGAAATTTAGATGAGATTACAAACCTAAGTACACTAAAGAATGTTATCATGTTGAAGATGGTGTAACTGATGATGACTTAGGAGAAGATGAAATTGGTTTTGTTTCCATTAAAGACATTGAGAAGATGATTGAAGAAATGGACAAAGAAGATGAAGAAAAAGCACAAGAGTTAGCATTAGTTTCCAAAGCAGACATCAGGATTGATTGGATCATTGACAGTGGATGTTCACACCACATGAGAGGAGACAAAGATAGATTAGTAAATTTGTACAAGTACAAAGGTGACATGGTTAGATTTGGAGACAACCCTCCCAAACCTATCATAGGCAGAGGCTCTATCACCTTAGATGGAAAGAACAAGACATATGATGTTCTCTATGTTGATGGTTTGCATCATAACTTACTAAGTGTTGGATAATTAAGTGCACCCAGAACCCCTCAACAGAATGGGATAGTAGAAAGGAGGAATGGGATAATACTTGACACAGCGCACACTATCATGATTGAAGGAAAGGTTGCCCATACGTACTGGAGAGATGCAGTCAATACAACAGTTTATACTATCAATAGAATACAATTGAGGTCAGGCATAGACAAGACACCTTATGAACTTTGGTTTGGTAATGTACCTACTATAAAATACTTCATAATCTTTAGAAGCAAGTGCTACATTAAGAGAGATGATAGCATTGGCAAGTTTGATGCTAGAAGCGATGAAGGTGTTTTTCTTGGTTACTCTACTAAAAGAAAAGCCTATAGATGTTTTAATCTTAGATTGAAGAAGATCATTGAAAGTACTCATGTGAATATTGATGAGAAGTTTATGATTCAAGAAAGATACTATGAATGTGCTCCTATGATTGAAGAAGAACTCAGACCCATCAATAAAGACAGTTATTGAAGAAATGTTTGACTATATTGATGTTGCATGCAACAATGCTAAACCAAGTCAAGAAGAATCATAGATTAAAAATGAGAGTGTCACTCCTAAGAACTCAAAATACACATCCAAATACCACTCTAAGGAAGAAATCATTGGAGATCAGAGTGTTAAAGTCTTGACAAGATCCAGAGAAAAAATTTCAAACACTGATGAAGAGGTATGCTTACTTTCTCAGATTGAACCCTTAAGTGTTGAAGATGCGTGCAAAGATTTAGATTGGCAAAATGCTATGCAAGAAGAATTGGATTAGATAATAAAGAATGATACATGGGAACTAGTCCCTAGACCTCATGACAAAAATGTTATTGGGACAAAGTGGATATCCAGGAACAAAATGAATGAAGAAGGCACAGTGACAAGAAATAAAGCAAGATTAGTATGTAAAGGATATGCGCAAAGAGAAGGAATAGATTACACTGATATATTTGCCCCTATGAGAAGACTGGAAGGTATTAAATTTTTTTTGTCTTATGCAAAATTTAATAACTTTAAGGTATATCAAATGGATGTTAAGTCATCTTTTCTAAATGGTGACTTGAAGGAAGAAGTCTACATAGAGAAACCTGAAGGATTCAAACTCTCAGACAAACCAGACATGGTATGCAGATTAAAGAAAGCACTATATGGACTTAAATAGGCCCCAAGAGCTTGGTATGAGAGACTTGATGGTTACTTAACAAAGATAGGATTCAGAAAAGGAGCAACATACTGTAATTTGTTCATAAGAGAGATAGATGAAGGATTACTACTCGTTGCTATTTTTGTTGATGACATTATCTTTGGAGGTAATGACAAACTAAGTGCAAAATTTTCCAAGGAGATGAAAAGTGAATTCAAAATGAGAATGATTGGACCTATCAAATATTTCTTAGGATTGAATGTAATACAAACTGACAAAGGCATATTTATAAATCAATCTAAGTATGCGAAAGAAATATTGAATATTTTCAAAATGGAAGATTGCAAACTAGTAAGCACCCCCATGATAACAAGATGCAAGATTTCTAAAGATGATAATTCCACAATAGTTGAAAAGACACTATACAAGTCTATGATTGGAAAAATCATATATCTTACTCAATCTAGACCAGACATTTCCAATGCAGTTGGCATTGTTGGAAGATTTGTAGCTGAACCTAAACAAAATCATCTAATGGAAATAAAAATAATATTTAGATACCTAAAGGGAACTATAGACTATGGTTTATGGTATCCTAACTCAGAGAACATACAACTTCATGTGTATATAGATGCAGATTGGGTAGGTTGTCTTGATGACAGAAAGAGCACATTAGGAGGAGCAATATTTCTTGGAGACAGGTTGGTCACTTGGATGAGTAAAAAGAAAAATTATATCTCTCAGTCAACAACAGAAGGTGAGTATGTTGTAGTAGAATTAAATTGTTCCACAATGGTTTGGATAAAATAGATGATTAAAAACTTTGGTATTCAGATTGATTATCCTATTGTTATTCACTGTGATAACACTAGCACTATCAATATGTCAAAGAACCCTTTAATGCATGCAAAGACAAAACACATTGAGATTAAATACCACTTCCTAAGAGAAAAAGTTGAAGACAAAGAAGTAAAGTTGGATTATGTGAGCACCAAAGAAAAACTAGAAGATATTTTTACAAAGGCTCTATCAAAAGATACTTTTGAGTATCTCAGGGAGAAGCTGGGAGTAATTCCCTTTCCTAAGTCTGATTAGAATTTGCAGCAAGAACATCAGTCCTTGGTGACTGATGAATGGTTGACTACTCTACTTCTGGAGTAGTACCTAAGCTTAATGGTGTTTGGCACCCTTTGCCATTGATATCAAAGGGGGAGTATATAGTAAGGGGGAGCATATACTCTGGGGGAGAATACAATCAGGAGAGCAGCAACAGTGAAGAGGAACCTTTGATGAGGATATTGAGAAGATTGTAAAAAGAAGGCAGACACTTTGAGTTGATGATATCATATGTTGCCATCAATGTCAAAGGGGGAGATTGTTGGAGATTTGTCTCTATGAAAATAGTTGTTTGTATATTTGTCATTAATGATAACATATAATATACAATAGGTATCCTGTATGCAATTATCAACATAGATTTTTTGGACCTATGCATGTTTATTTCCATGGTGTATACATGTTCTAGATGCTATGTTCATTCATGCCAAGTTAGATATGCAGTTACAGTTGAGTTATGATTAATCAGTTATGGCAGTTACAGTTTCTAGAGTTTATATGTTAAGAGCCGACGTAAATACAGTGTCTCTTGAGTTGCACCTATCTTTGGGATATGTGTGTTTGTATTCATGTTTAGTTATGAGTTAAAGATAATTATCCAAAGGTGCTAAATGTGTTTCAATAGAGTATTGATGTTAGAGTTAATTTGGTGAAGTCAACTTTGTGAAGTGTCACGTCTATTCAGTTTGAGTTGTGCATTCCTAACTTTGATTGCATGCTTGGTTGAGCCGACAAGAAAGTTAATGAAGTGTTTCTAGATACCATCGTGACCTTATCCTTGGTGAAGATACATATAACAATTTAGATATGTTCACTAAGTTTAGAAAATGAAGTGAAAAAGAAAAGATAGAGAAGAGCAGAAAGTCAGGAAGAATAAGTTGAAGACCTATGTGAAATAAAATAAGTTGATTTCAATTCATTGGAACTGATCAAGACAGTAGGTCTACTTAAATAGTTAATTTACCAGATATAATATATATTTGTTCTACTATAGGTTGCAGCCTTCATCATCTTAGCAGTGAGCTATTGGACACTGAGTCCTCACCCTTAACAGGGTTGTTTGTAAAAGACTCCTAACAGGGTCCGACCTTTAACCAGGTCTCTGTACTTCTTGCATTGTAAAGATCAACTCCTAACAAGGTTGTAAGATCTTCTAAGAGGGATCATTATAAATTAGTGCGGTTATTTGTGGGTGCTAATTCCCATTGGGGTTTTTACCTATTTGGTTTCCCTGTAACCAAAATTATTGAGTACTCTATTGTGTTATCTGAATGCGCATTTACTTTATATCATATTACATTTAAGGAAGAGAAAAGAATTAAATTAACTAATAACTGATTCACCCCCCCTCTCAGTTATCCTTGGGACTATTCCAACAACCACCATGTGCACCACCAAGGGGATCATCAAAGCCACCAGCATGATCTGATCAGAGAATTTTGTGCCACACATTTTTGTATTTTGAGATGAGATGTACATCTATATCAACACCTAGGTGCATGATGATGTATTTATTGATGACAAACATTGTACTCATGATTTTATATATATGATGAGCGATTGGTGATTCTATGACTCTATGATGTATGATGCTCATGCGTTTGAATTATATGATACTGTGATGCATATGCTTATATGAGTACTAACACTGATGCTTGTAGGATGTGATGTTTTATGATTATGTATATGACTGATGAGATGTTTAGATGCATGTACCTAGATGTATGTCTATGAGTTTAATGTATGTTGTAGTATTTGTGATATAATATAATGGATATATTTAATATTCTTATGAATGTTTTTATGATGCAATGTATGTAAATACAATGGTCCTAATGAAAATGCAGGGATGATATGAAAATGCAGGTATGGAGCGGATGCAACGGATGCAATGAGACTCATGTTTTTGGTGTGTATCACATTCAACTGATGAACCAGCTAGTTGGACTATGAAAGACTAGGCAAGGAGGGTTAACCTAATGGTGGCTTAGAGTGTTAGCATGATGGCAAGAAGACTAGACACATCACAAATATACAAGAACAAAAATCTAGCGATTAATTGCAAGCGATTATGTACAAAGGTTGCTGTCGAGACTTAATTGGATCTTGTTGTTTGATGCGTGCGATAGTGTTGGAACACCCAAGGAATATGGGAAATGATAAGGTTCATGGGGATGTGATGGTGGAGATGGAGGGGAGCGAGATTTGATAGATAATGGTACATTCCATTATGTGTGACGCCTGTTGCCAGGTTTTTATCACCCATACTTGTCCAAGGCACCTGATTGCCAAGTTTTCACCATTGGACGAAATCTTTCTCCTTATTCTTCTTTTTTTTTTTTTTTTTGATGTTGTCCAAGCACCAATTTTGCCAGGTTTTCACCAGGACAATCATTTTTTGCAGCTTCATTTTTTTCTTTTTTGAGATTTGTTTAGGACTGTTTTACAATGTTTTTGCACTTTTTGTAGGATTTTTTTATACTTTTTATGGATTTTTTTTCAGATAACTAGAATGAATAACCAACGGTCAGGCATAGAAGCACCTAAGATGAATGATGTTGATAGGATCATTCAAGGGTTCTCCTTCAAGAATGGAGAGTTGATGTGCCACAAAATTGAAGCAAGCAGTGACAATGTATGGGCCTTGCCAGGTAACCTCAAACTTACCTTTCTTTTATCGATCAGTACCCACTTTCTGATTTTCCTTTAGCACAAGGTCCCCCACCTAGAACTGGCATGGTTGGACTTTCTTGTTATAGTTCTGCTTGAGTCTATTTTGATAGATAATCAGGTGATCATAGGCTTGCTAGCACTTTTCATCTAGTAGATCAGGCTGTATGAGTCTTTCTACTCGGTAATCTTCATCATTGATCAGGACTCTCAGTGATACCCTCAGGGATGGCAGTTTGACCTCAATTGGTAAGACAACTTCAGCACTGTAGACTAGGGAATATGGAGTGGTGCCTATAGGAGTATGGTAGGAAGTGTGATATGCCCAGAGGGCAGGGTTGATTTGGAGATGCCAGTCCTGGCTAGTATCATTGACAACTTTCTTGAGGATTTTGAGGAGGGTTTTATTAGTTGCCTCAACTTGGCCATTACCTTGAGGTAAATATGGATTGGAGAAATGGTGATGGATATGGAGGCAAGCACATAGATCACTGACATGTTGATTTTCAAATGGTGTTTCGTGATCTATGAAGACAGTGGAGGGTACACCAAAGTGGAAGACAATGTGGTAGAGGATGCATTTGGATATTTGGACACCTGTAGTGAGGGTGAATAGAATTGCTTCAACCCACTTTGTAAAGTACCCTATTGCTATGATTATGTATTTGTGTCCTTCAGAAGAGAGAGGAGTAATCTTACCAATAGGGTCAAAACCCTAGTAAGAGAAAGGCCAAGGAGGCACAATAGGTCATAGGTCCTGCACAGGAGCATGGATCAAATTGGCATGATGTTGACAAGGTAAAAACTTCTTGACAAACTCACAGGCATCATGTTACATTATAGGCCAATAATATCCTATTCATAAAAGTTTCTTGGCTAGGACCATGTCACTCGTATGGGCACCGCTGATTCTAGCATGTACCTCTTGTAAAGCCTCAGCGGCCACGTTTTCATCTAAACATCTAGAGAGCACATTGTGATAGCTACCTCAACGATAAAGGGTGTTGGCTACGAGTGTATAGCGGGAAGCTCTATGAATAAATTTTTGGTATTGGGTTGTGGTGAGATGAGGGGATATGATACCATTTTGAAGATAAGCTTGGATATTGTGGTACCATGGGGACTAGGGACCAACCAAGACACATACGTGATTCAAATCATCATTATCATAAGCGGGAGCATGAAGTTTCTCAACTAAGAATTTGTACTGCTTAGAATCATGAGGAATCTCTAAGAGGGAGCCAATTGTGTCCATTGTGTCATTAGCCTTGTTCTGCAAGCGTGGTACTTGTGTTATCTGCAAGTGGAGGAAATGCACTTTCATCTTGTCAACCATCTCCTTATATGGCATCATCTTGTCATCTTTGGTTTGATACTCATCCAGGACTTGTTTGATGATGAGTTGGGAATCGCCAAAAGATATGTATATCGGTGATGTTCCATTCTATAGCCATGCGGAGCCCTGTGACTAGTGCCTCATATTCTGCAATGTTGTTTGTGTAGGGAAATTCCAATTTGAATGACATAGGGATGTATTCACCTTGAGGTGTGACAAAAAGTATTCCTGTCCCTGCACCATGGGCTGTGTAGGATCCATCAAAGTAGAGTTTCTAATTGGGTTGCTCTTCTATCATGTACAAATTCTCATCTAGAAATCTTGTGATCAAAGGGTATGCATCTACCAATGGCACTTCTACTAGCTGATCTGCAATGACATGCCCTTTAATGGCTTTTCTGTCTACATATTGAATATCAAAATCGCTTAACAACATAACCCATTTTTCCATTCAACCTGTGAGAGTAGTCTTGGACAGTAGGTACTTGAGAGGGTCCACCTTTGAAATGAGCTTGGTTGTATGACTAAGCATATAGTGGCAAAGTTTTTGAGTGGTGAAAACCACTACTAGACATGATTTTTCCATAGGGGAATAATTGAGCTCATAAGCTACTAAGGTCTGACTGATGTAATAAATGGCTTTGTCTTTACCTTTATTGTCTAACTGAGTAAGGAGTGCCCCCAGTGTTGTTGTAGTAACAGAAATATATAGGATGAGTGGTCGGTCAGGTACAGGTGGTACCAAGAAGGGTGGTTTAGCCAAGTATTCTTTGATCTTGTCAAAACTCTTCTCATACTAAGGATCCCATTTGAAAGTGTTATCCTTTTGTAGGAGATGAGTAAATGGTTGTCACTTATCTTCCAACTAAGAGATAAAACAACAAACAGACTATAACTTTCCTTGGAGATTGTTAGTGCTCAAATCAACAGATTGGATTTCCTATGGACTTGCCAATCCAACACTGGGAAACCAGAGTGATTTGGCCAACTAACAAGTCACAACCAAAGCAAGGTTGGAAATTCTATAATTCTGGCTCTACAAAACCAAGGTTGGTAGGCCTATACCTTGACTTATCCTTCAAGTTACAAGGCTTTTTATAGCAGATAAGTTACACTTCAAACTTCTCTCTCAAGTATGGAAAGGCACTTGAAAGAAATCTATTTGAAAGCAATATATCATGAACTATAAATTGAAACTTTAAGTAATTGAAAGAATGTTTAGTAAATGTGTATGTAATTTGAAATGAACAGATAGATAAGATATCACAAAACTATAAACAATGAACTAAATAACTATAATCCAAATAAGAAAGAAAGACCAG
>MU226436.1:5473653-5487078 GCA_018584345.1 Thuja plicata
TATATATATGTGTTTGAGTGGCTTTCACACCTCTTTAGGGTGAAAAGACACAACTCTTATTACAAATTATTTTGAAAAAACAATAAACTAACTAAAAAATAACTACCTAACTTTCGGATTTGGCTTTCGTCAAAAATCCAAAACACCTTGTGAAAATATAATATTTCTATTGGAGATAGGAAATTTGATTTCCCAAACTGGGTCAATTTTATATTTTTAAAATTCAACCAGATTTATCCTCTGTCGAAATCATCTTTGTAGCAGGTCTAAATTCCAGCATTTTTTTAAGGCTTCAATTAGTTAGTTCTATTTATTTGTGTCATAAAGCTTCCTTCCTTTGATCTTTTTTAGTATGGAGAAACATGCTTCTTGATAATTGATTGGGACTTCTAAATTATCAAAATTTAGGGTACCACCTGTGGCTCTTTCTGGGGATGTATGCTCCCTGTGAGCATAGCGAGATTCCAACTATCTCTAGAGAAGCAGACATCCACACTTAATCTGATGCAAAGTGATTTGGTTCTCATCTTTAATATTTATCTTTATACCAATAGGCTCATGAAGAAATTTCATAGGAACATTCAATTGGGTGGCCCTAGGCCCCCCAAAAAATGAGCACTGCTTCTTTCCTCTATTGAACACATAATTTAGATCATGTAATACTTTAGATCTCCTAAATACGATGCCACCACTCTCATGGACAACATTCATTTCTTTATTAACACACTTTGACTTTTGTTTACCTTTTAAAAATTTAGCAGGTGCACTATAGTCCTTGCTAAATAGAATACCCCCATGCATTTGATCAACCCTACAAGTAACTAGATTAAGATCTTCTGCTTGGATGCCTTTATGTACACAAGCTTCCCTATACTCAAGATGTTGTTTCTTTTCACAAAAGGGATTTGGAGATAAATCACATTCAGGAACTTCCTTCTTATCATGAATTTGTTCAGATAGGATACTCGAATAATTTTTAGAACTCATCTTCAACACATTCTCCTTTTTATGTCTGTTTGATTCCATCTCATCTTCACATGTTTGATACAACTTCTGCTCATAGGATGAAATAATGCATGTCTCACTTTTTGAATACACTTCCCCATACATATTTTGAGTTTCATCATGTTCAAAATGATCACTAGGCTCACTGTCTTTATCATGATGTTGATGGACTTGATTGCATATAAACTATTCTTCAAATAATGAATTCAAGGATATAGAGAACTCGGGCATATCTCCATGAGAGATTTCATCTTAAACTTCTTCATGTTCATATGGTGTATGTTGTTCTATTTCATCTTTGTTATTTGATTCTTGAAATTTATCATCTTCTTCATTTAGTACCCCCTGTGTATGTACTGATCCATCAACTTGCTTATCATGGTGCATTGAGAAAAACATTTGACCACTCTTCTCAACATGTTTTTGATATTCTATGTCTAGTAACTATGAGATTTCTTCTATACTGAGAAGATCTTCTTCCTCATCATCATGGTCATTGATACCTGTTTCCATGCAAATCTCACTACGTACAGATTCTACTTCAATCTGATCCAAATTTTCTTCCTCTATGTCATCATTCTTTTCTTCCCTCAATACTTCACATATTTTCTCAAGAAAAGTTGGTAGTTGATAATCATGGTATATTCCTAACTCATAAAGTTTATCCATTAATTTCCTTCCCAGAGGCCTGATATCCAAAGGTATTTCCAAATAGATCTTTATCATTCTCATAAACAAAAGTAGTGCAAGTTCACCTTTATATCTTTCCAAACTGAAGAATGTATCCAAAGGGGACATGTAAGATTCTTCATCCAAAATATAATTTGGCTCTCTTTCCTATTCATAGCACATGTCTTGTTCATAACACATGTTTTCTTCTTCACCACTGGCATCATGAAACATATCAAGAAACCACTGCTCAAATTGTCTCCATCATGAGATGGATTGTGTTGGTAGTGATTCATATACTTGTCTGGCATTATCTTTTAATGTCCTAACAAATAGCCTCATCACTTGATCCTCTGTAGAAACCTCATTATCTTCTATGAATGTATAAAATGCATCCAAGTGTTGTAGTGTCGATTCATCCCATTCTCCATGGAACTTTGGTAGATTTTGTGAAATTTTAGGGGATAACTTATTTGGGATGCATTGAAATCTCCTAAGATCCAATAGCTTGATACCATCTGGAATAAAATGATTTCTTTGAAATGATGGATATATTTGAAAAAACAATCCACCATATCCTTCTAAGTCTTCTCCCTTAGTAGAGTCACTGACTTAAATGATTTGTTCAATAGAGTCACCACCTTCTTATCAGAAGGAAAATACTTACTATTTTCTGAGTTCTTTTCTCCTAGTAGAGTCTTAAATATATCACCAGAGCTTCTAGGTAAAATACAAAAATGTTCTTTTGAACAACTCCCTAGCAGAGTCGCCAATATGTTAGTGCTCAAATCAATAGATTGAATTTCCTATGTACTTGCCAATCCAATGCTGGGAAACCCAAGTGATTTGGCCAACTAACAAGTCATAACCAAAGCAAGGTTGGAACTTTTGCAATTCTGTCTGTACAAAACCAATGCTGGTAGGCCTATACCTTGACTTATCCTTCAAGTTATAAGGATTTTTTATATCAAATAAGAAACACTTCAACCTTCTCTCTCAAGTATGGCAATGCACTTGAAAGAAATCTAACTGAAAGCAATATATCATGAACTATAAATTGAAACTTTAAGTAATCGAAAGAATGTTTAGTAAATGTGTATGTAATTTGAAATGAAAAGATAGATAAGATATCACAAAACTATAAACAATAAACTAAATAACTGTAATCCAAATAAGAAAGAAAGACCAGTGCCTTAATCAACCATGGGCAATAGAGTCATTATCATTCCAATCTTATGTTCAACCTCAGAGATAGTTTTACAATAAAACTTATCACTTTAAAGGTGTTATGGAATGTACATGCAACCTAAAAAAAATTCAAAGATATTTCAAAAGGGTAATACTTCTCAGATGACAGCCCAATTTACTGAGGCCTCAATCAACAAAATTTAACCATGCAAAATGAGAAAACCAATTGAAAATATATACTATGAATCAAATCAGGAAGCATAGACATCAAACTATCACTTTGATGAAGTTCTATTGGTTTATCCGAGGGACTAATTGTAAAATGATTAGTGAAACAATTGCATATATGAAGAAAAAAGACTTATCTTTATTGATTTGTAAAAAAAAAATAGTACATCCAAGTCCATGTTATGGTTGTTAATCCAAAGCTATACAAATATCTAAAATTATATTATATTGTATTGTCTTCTCTTTACAATTTACATAGTGTATATATATGTGTTTGAGTGGATTTCACACCTATTTAGGGTGACAAGACACAACTCTTATTACAAATTATTTTGAAAAAACAACAAACTAACTAAAAAATAACTACCTAACTTTTGGATTTGGATTTGGTCGAAAATCCAAAACACCTCATGAAAAGTTAATATTTTTGTTGGAGATAGGAAATTTGATTTCCCAAACTGGGTCATTTTCAAATTTTTAAAATTTGACAATCTTTATCCTCTGGTGAAATCATCTTTGCAGCAGGTCTAAATTCCAACATTTTCTGAAGGCTTCGATTAGTTAGTTCTATTTATTTGTGTCATAAAGCTTCCTTCCTTTGATATTTTTTAGTATGGAGAAACACGCTTCTTGATAATGGATTGGGACTTCTAAATTATCAAAATTTAGGGTACCACGAGAGGCTGCACAATTGTTGGAGTGTTTTGGGTGGAGGTATTTCTATGATATCTTGTACCTTTTTTGGATCTATTTCAATACCTCTTCTGGATATGCTAAATCCAAGGAGCTTTCCTGACGTGACCCTAAAGACACACTTCTTAGGATTGAGCATTAGGCAGTAGTATCCAATCATGGCAAAGACACATTCCAAAACATCTAGGTGATCTTCCCTTTTAACTAATTTTTCCAAGATATCAGCTACATAGTCATCAAGAATCTTGTAAATCACGTCATGAAAAATGATAGTAATGGCCCTCTGATAGGTTTCCCCAGCGTTCTTCAAGCCAAATGGCATCATATTATAGAAAAAGGCATCCCAGGGGGTTCTAAATGTTGTCTTGTGCTGATCTTCTTTTGCAATATGGATTTGATTATATCCGAAAAAGTCATCCATGAGTGACAACATCTCATGCCCTGCTGTGAGATCTACTATCATGTCTATGTTTGGCAGTGGGAAATCATCTTTGGGACATGCTTTGTTGAGATCTTAGAAGTCTGTACATATCCTGATCGATTTGTCAGGTTTAGACACTGACACCATATTGGAAATCCATTTAGAGTAGTCAATGGCGTAGATGATTTTGGCATGGAGTAACTTCTCTAGCTCTGCTTTGACAAGTAGTGCCACTTTGGGGTGCATCTTTCTGAGCTTTTGTTTGATAGGCTTGATGTTTGCATCCAATACTAAATGGTGAACCACCAAGTTGGGGTCTAATCCTGACATGTGGGAATAAGACCATGCAAAATTATTTATTGATTCCTTTAAAAGAGTGACGAGATCTCTTTCTTTTGCTTCAATCAGAGAAGTTGCTATATATGTGATGGCGGGATTTTCTTATGTGCCCAAGTTGACAGGTTTTGTTTCTTCGATGAGGATCAATGACTGTTCAGGCCTGTAATCATGGATTAGAGGAAGAGGATATTCTTCATCCTCTGGCACCTCAAAGAGGTTTTCACCAATGGATACACCCTTTGTTTTTACTATTTTGTGATCAAATAGCACCACATAGGGGTTTTCACTAGGGGATCAATTTTCTCTTTTTTATTTTTTTTTCTACTTCATTCTTGCGGCTGGAGTTCTCCTCTTCCCCAAAGTATGCCTATGGATCCAGCTTGTAGACATGTGCTGAATCTTGCCCCCAATCATTGCGTTGTTCAATTGCTCTCATAAATCTTAGGAGCGCGTCCTCACTTTGGAACTCGTCAACGTGTATGACACTTGGTTGGTCCTAGTCTATGATTTTAGGATGGTGGAGGTGACGGTCAATGAAGAGAATGGAAAGTTGGCGTAGGATAGAATTTCCTAGGAAGGTTTCATTGTCAAAGACATCATCACAGGCTCTCACAACTTTCTCTTTTGGGACATCTTTGATGTCATCGATTTTGCCCAGGGGAGGATAAGAGGTATAGATGTTCTTGTTGGTGACCCCATTCATGCCATAATCCATGCCAAGGTTGTAATGTCCCCTTTTTGGGAAAATTATCTCGTACCTTATAGTTATCCTTTTCATCATGGTCGGGTGGGCTAACCAAGGTTTGGCAGAGGATCAGAGGGGTGTTTGGCCTAGGTGTTTTCAGTTTCAAGCCAATCGGATCAGTTTCCACAAGGTTTCCAGGGTGCATACTATTTATGGTAAGTAGGAAGAACTTAGTGTTACTGGAATTTTATTAGTGGACTCAGAGCATCTCACCGAGGGCTTTCCATCAAGCTATCACATGTCTCCATCCGAGTTCGTTTGGTCCTCCATTTTAATGCCAGAAGATTTCTCACTTTATTTTATTTTGTCACTTTATAACTAATGGTTATATTTATTTAAAAAAGTGACTTTAAGTGAGAATATAAAAAGACAGAGAGGGGAAACTAAAGAGTCACCGCCATTTCTTTAAAACAAGGATTGAAGGCTCATTTGAGATATGCTTAGTTTAATGAATTTATTTTCTCTTAGAGAATCTAGAGAGCTTTAGCTTTTGGTTCTGAAATCTGAGGACGTAAACCTTCAGGCTTTCTCGGTGGATTGGAAAGAAACCCAGTTCATCTCTGGTATGGATTCACAGCAGAGTTCACCATTGCACTTCTAGGTTCTTCTTATCATTTGATAATACTGTTGAATATTGTAGTTTAGATTTTGGATTGTGGAAATCTCATTATTATTGTATTGCTGTTGTATTATGCAATAATATTTGCTAAGGGTTTTATTGGGATATTTGTTGGTTTATTGTTATCGAATCAATGGTTTAGTGCATGTGTTTAAATGTTTAAATCCATATGAGATATTTTTTTTGAAACTTGGAAAAGACTCGGTTCGGTCATTACAGTGGTATCAGAGTTGGTCTTCTTGCCAGCCTATGGAATTTTAGTAGGGACATATTTACAGCAGAGTTTTTTTTAATAAGTAATAGAAAGGTGTGGATTTAATATTTTGGACTGGAGCTTCTAAAAGTTTGGGCATATCAAGCTTAAATTGGCTGTAAGATCATTATTAGAGATTTTTGAGGATTTAATAAAATATTTGCCTGCCACTGGGGCCCAATATTTTAAGTCAAGCATATTATAAATCAAAGTTCTTAATATTTGAAGGTTTTGGCCAATATTCAGATGAATGTGTGTAGACAGTTTTATTTAAGTTTGGGAATTAGTATTTGTTGAGAAAGAAATGTAATGTCACCTCATATATAGTTGAGCATCTGATAACCATGTGTCGAGATTTCTAACTTGCCATCTTGGAAATCATCGGGAGTGTTTGTGGGTATGTTAACAACTTCTTCTACCCTCTTCTGCTTTAGTTAGAGACGCTACTATATATGTGATGGCGGGATTTTCTTGTGTACCCAAGTTGATAGGTTTTATTTCTTCGATGAGGATCGATGACTATTTAGGCCTATAATCATGGATTAGAGGAAGAGGATATTCTTCATCCTTTGATGCCTCAGAGAGGTTTTCACCAATGGATACACCCTTTGTTTTTACTATTTTGTGATCAAATAGTGCCCCAGAGGGGTTTTCACTAGCGGATTGATTTTTCTCTTTTTTATTTTTTCTTTCTACTTCATTCTTGCGGCTGGAGTTCTCTTCTTCCCCAAAGTATGCCTTTGGATCTAGTTTGTAGACATGTGTTGAATCTTGCCCCCATTCATTACTCTATTCAACTACTCTCATAAATCTTAGGAGTGCATCCTTGCTTTGGAACTCATCAACGTGTACGACACTTGGTTGGTCCCAGTCTATGAGTTCAGGATGGTGGAGAGGAAGGTCAATGAAGAGAATGGAAAGTTGGCATAGGACAAAATTGCCTAGGAAGGTTTCATCGTCAAAGACATCATCATAGGCTCTCACAACTTTGTCTTCTAGGACATCTTTGATGTCAGTGATTTTGCCTAGGGGAGGATAAGAGGCATAGATGTTCTCATTGGTGCCCCCATTCATGCCAAAATCCATGCCAAGGCCTAGGTGTTTTTCTCATCAGGTTGGTACAATAGGATCCTTCATTCCTTGTTCTTCATAGTCGAGGCCACCTCCTTGGTAGTTCCATTTTTCTGTCACCAGTTTATGATTTGAAGGGTACTTACCTTTGAAGTAATTGAGTTGACTTGTGTCTTTGGGTGGTGGATCCTTATAGAGCCATTGGTTGATGTCTAGTGTCATTTCCTGGCTATTCAAAATACCATTTGAGATAAAATTGGTAGGACCCAATTGTAGCAGCTTGGTTGTTTTCAGTTTTGTCTTGCTTGGATTAGGTTGGCGACCTTGAGTGTGTGGATCAACTAGCAGTGCTCAAAATGTGAAGGCATCAAATAGACTATACTCACCACAACCTTTGTTTTTGATCTTGACATTGGAAAAGGTGGAGGAAAGGATTGTCTCTGGGTCTGAATGGGTTCGAGATGAACTGGCAATAGAGGTGCCAATGTCGATCCTGGGACAGTGATTGGAATGTGGGAAGGAGGTTTCCAATGCATTATAGTATGTGAATGGCTTGGGATCTATGCGCATGGTGATTTTAGTGTCATTATATGGGAATTTGATGCACTGATGGTAGGTGCAGGGGATGAATTGCTTAGAATGAATGCATGGGTTTCCAAGGAGGATGTTGAAGGGAAGGTCAAGATCAACAACATGTCATACTGTATCCTGGATAACAGGGCCCACTTTGATGGGAAATGAAATAGTGCCTTCAGAAGTGCATTCTAGATTGTCATATGCTTTGATTTTTATGACATTATTTGTTATATCATCTTTAGTGCAACCCAACTATTTGATGAATTTCAGAGTACTAGGGCCGAATCGTTATCTATCATGACCTGCTTGATGGAAAAATATTTAACCATGACAGCAATATGGAGTTAAAGATTATGACCAGGTTCTTCTAAGGGTACATCTCTTGGTTTAAAGGAGACCCCACAAGATGCAAACAAGTGGCTGACAAGGTTCTAGAATTTAGTGAGGTTGATGTCGCTAGGAACACGTGATTCTAGTAGGTCTTTATTGAGGATCTCTTGATAGGTAGGTGAGGTGCGGAGGAGATCTAGGATGGAAATTTGGGCAGGAGTATTCCCCAAGTGTTCCAACTAGTTGTATTGGGTACCAATAGATAGAACGGTACTCGCACCTACAATTTTTATTCTTCCTCGATGGGTGGTGACCGCACATTGGTTATTGGCACCCTTGACATGAATAACATTGATGGAGGATTGGACTTGGGATATGCAGTTGATGAGATTATCGTAGTTGATATATGCATTTGTATAATCTTTTCTATTAGAATTTTCTCCTTGCTTACCCTTCCCCTGGTCTTAGGATTGAGTTGGATTGCCTGGGCTTTTACCTGAGGTGTGTTCAAGGAATTCATTTTGATAGATTTTAAGGCCCATGTTTGGTGATGGTTGGGCAGGAGAGTCCACTTCGATCTCCTTGCAGTCAATGAGATCCTAGATGTAATGTTTTAGCTTCATGCATTTGAAGGTGATGTGTCCCTTGATATGATGGTAATCACAGTAATCCTCATCTTTATACCAGATAGGCTTAGGTGTTGAGTCATCGAATGGCTATGTTTTTGGGTACATGACTTGGTTAGCTTGGACCATTTTGCAGAAGATGACATCTATGGTTTCACCCAAGGGGGTAAACATGCACTGTGGCATATTCTAAGTGTGAGACCTTTTTTGTCCATGTGGGACTAATATAGCATTTGTCTGGTTCATAGGACCTTGGTAGTTGGGTTGATATGATGTCCCTAGAGGGGAATAGATAGTTGAGCCTTGAGGGCATGTGTTTTGTTGATACGTCAGTTGGTGATATGTGGGAGTGGGCTGTTGATACATGGGAGGAGGTTGAGTGTATACTGGTGGTGCTTGCTGGTAAGTTTGGTTAGGTGCATTAGGACCAACCACCACAATCTGAACGTGTTTGGTGTCAGTGGCTCCGTCAGTTACTGTGTTATTATTCTTGTTCCAGTACCATGATCTATCATTGTTATGTTTTTCAGACTGGGATTCTTTGTAGTGATTGATGACACCGTCTTCTATGAGACCTCGCTTGAGATCCATGCCTTTGATTCTGATATCTTCATAAGTTTGTATATAGTTCATGCACATATGATAGGAAAGCTTAGGATGGAGGTTGTTAATGAATATTTTGATAAGATGTTTCTCAGGGGGTTGATAGGACAACCTTGTAGTAAGCCATTTCCAACACTGAAGGTAATCGACCAGGCTCTCTCCTCCCTTCTGTTTGGAATTGCATAGATCAAGGAGTGAGAGTTCATTTTCAATGAGATGTGTGTATTGGGCCACAAAATTTTCAGATAGTTCAATGAAAGTAGAGACTATGCCATAGGGGATTTTGTAGAAACACTCAAGAGTTGTCCCTCCTAAGCTTTTGGGGAATAGTCTCATGAGGAAATTATCGTTATAGGCCACTTCTTGGCATGCCATGTAGAATTATTTCACGTGGTTCAAAGGATCTCCCTTCCCCTGATATTTATCAAATTTGGGTGTCTCAAAGTGCTTGGGGAAGGGTATTGCAGTGATAGATCAATCAAACGGGTAAGGACACTTCTTCAAACTTGAATATTTTAGCCTCGGTTGTTGCTTTCATCCATTTGAGAGCATTCTTCATTTCCTCTCATTCATGATTGATTTATGGGGGAGGATTATTATCCTCAATTGTATGGGTTCCATGAATCTGATATGGATCAAATGGTGAATACAGGGGATTCTGTGGGGGATATTGTGGTGTTTGATATGACAGTTGTTGGTCAGTGTATATGGGTTGTTGTGGTGGAAGCTGCAACTGAGGGGAATATTGTAGTGGAGGAGGTGGCGGTACTTGATAGGGTTGTTGAAACTACTAGAAGTATGCTTGTATTTGCTGAGGCATTGGATACATGGGTTGAACCTATTGTGCACCTGCATAGGGTGGAGGATAAGTGTTCTGCAGTGGAATGCCCCTAGTGGCTGTAGCGAGGTAATTGGTATTACTGGGAACACTGAATGACTATGGTGGTGGAATGGTTTGTGATGTAGTGGAGGATGGCATGGATAGGTAGTTGGGAGAATGAGCTTGTTGCTGCTACGTTGGTTGAAGGATAGTATGCGTGTTAGTGAAAGGATTAGTGAGTTGATGTAGCGATTGTGCTTTGAAGGGATTTTCCCCCTGTATTTATGGTTGTGGTTGTTGGTTAGTTTGGATGATTGGTTGTGCTGCCATGAAGGGGTTGGTGTGTTGCTATGGTGCTTGGGATGTGAATGGGTTGGCATTTTGTTGTTGTTGTTGTTGTTGTTGTTGTTGGGTTGGTTGCTGGATAGATTGTTGCTGCTAGATTGGTTGTTGTTGTTAGATTGGTTATTGCTGCTAGATTGGTTGTTGTTGTTGGATTGGTTATTGTTGGGTTGGTTATTGCCGGATTGGTTGGATGGGAATTTGGGTTATGGTGAAGGGATTCATAGATGGTTGTTGCATGGGAGGATTTGGGTTGAATTGCATTTGAGGCAGAACTATTGGCGCATAGTGCGATTGCATTGCTAGTGGAATGGGGAAGGTGGAACCTTGCAGAAATAAGGGTTGGTTATAGGCATTGGTAGGTGGCATGCCTATAGTGAAGTGTGTTTGTTGTTGTGGGTATGTGGTTGAAGAAAAAGGCAGAACAAGCATGGAGGTTTGGGTACTTTGATGCTGTGAACTAGTTGTTGTATTATGAATGGGCTGAGTGGGGATAAGTGGAATGGTGGTTTGTTGGGTACTAATTGGTGGTGGTGGGAATTGTGTTACAAATGTTGGGAATGCTTGTGAAAGCAAAGAGGCTATGAATTGAGGAGGTGCTTTCGTAGCGATAGGGGGTATTGTTTGTGCTGCTGATTTGTGATCAGGAGGTAGGGCTCCTGAGGTAGATGAAGATGTCGTGTGCATGATGGAGGGAGGGATGGAAGGTTGGACTACTTGTGTGATAAGAGTTCCCACCTCTAGAGCTCTCTAAAGTGGATCCAAAACTCTATTTCTGGTGGGATGATAATGTTCCCCTAGAAGTTCCATGGGTCGTGTGACAAGTGTGGGTATAATCCAAGGTGGGAGTTGAAGTCCTTATTGCTGAATGTCTAAGAGTACCTGACTACTGTTATGTCCACTCATGGAATTCACCATGTGGATATGCCCTGGATGATTGATAAATGTCTCTATAGTACTCATGGTGGGGGTCTCATTAGTATCTACCCAAATGTGCTCAATTTGTTCATTTGGCTGAGGCGCATAGGTGACCATGGTGTTAGTGTGGTCAATTGTGGGATTAGATGAACTAGCTGCAAGATTCAGGTACATGTCCTTCCTCTTCTTAGTGGCTTGTGTAATAGGTGGCATGAAATGACTACCCTAAGGGGATATGAAATTCAAGATATAATGCAAGGATGTTCCTAGGAAGCTATGGATGATGACGCTAAGACTAGGATTTTAGACGATGCGTCTAGGATGATGAGTATGCTCCTAAGGACTAAGGATGACCTGATGTATGCAAGGATTAAGGGTTGCTTTCCTTATTGTAAGATCAAGTGGATGTGATTGTCTACCTAAGACAGACTTGTAGTCTTTGGCGGATGGGATTCTCTATCAATGAAAACCAACCTTTTGATCAAGGTGATGAGGTTGCAAAGGCAAAGGGGATTATCCTAAACAATGCTTAGTTTAAGGACAAATAAGGATGGGGGTTTGATTAAGATGTAGGTTCTAAGAAACTCAAAAGGGGAAGCAACACCAAGTGAGGGATGCGATTAAGGATTCTTTGGATGATGATTAGGGTGATGCCAGGTTGACTAGGATTGGATTGGATTATGCAGGATTATGCTAGGATGAGTGTGTAATGTATTTCTAAAGATGACAACCTAAGGGAGGTCCTAAAATTCAAGCTAAGTGATCCTAAGAGGAGGAATGTTCATTTGTTGTGGTAGACCAGCTAGTCATATTTTTCAAGTATGACGAAAGCAGTGTTTAGACAATACTTGCCCATGAAGCAAGAAATCTTGTTATTGTATATCACTTTGTCAAGTTTCTCCCATGTGTGAGTTTCTTGATTGATGGAATCAATGATGTGTTGGTATTTGGTAGCCTCCCAGGTTGTATTTTTCTGTTCTCTGTATACGGGAGGTAATGGAGTTTTCACCTTCTTGTGCTTCTTGGAATTGGTCATGTCTTATAGCGAAGATTTTTTTATTTTGGATGAGCAATTGGAGTTCTTAGGACATATCTCATAAGAGATCAGATCTTGAAGGTTGTGGCAAATTTTGAAGCTCACGGTAGTCTGAAAAAGTGTTGTGTTGATGATTTAGCAAAAGCTTGATTTCTATTTGATTTTTAATAGATTTGTTCCATGGCAAGAACCAGTTTCATAACATTCAAGTCATAAAATAACAGGAATGTGTCTTATAAACAATCTAAAAAGGGACAAAGCAACCTTGAAGGATACAAGCAAGTGACAAATTTTTTTGTTGGGTATTATGTTCGTGTTTTGGATTTGCCAAGTATTCTTCAAACACTTCAAGCACAAGTCTACCTAAGAAATTGGCTTCGCATGAAATATTAAAGGCCCATTTCTTGGTAGTCCTTCAGCTCACACAACAGTGTTAGCCCTAGAAGGGCACCCGTGTTTTCTTTTTTCCAGGTATTGTTGTCGTGTTATGAAGATCTCTTTTGCAACACAATACCTTGGGAATCTTGGGGGGAGATTCTTCCCTCCCCTTGCACTATAATAAATCACCGTTCAGAGGTGAATCAGGTAGCTTCTATTCTTAGAGTGTTTAGTAAGGGTCTCTATTTGATTGTATCATCTATGTCACTAATACATTAGGGGTCAATTTGCGATGTCAATTTGCGACGGTAGGCAAATGCAATGTGTTTTTGGCTTTTTTTTTCAATTATAGCCCGACGACGTCGCAATTGCGACGGCAGCGGGATATAAGAGAAAAAAAAGGAAAATGTTGCTCATTTGTTATAGTCTGTACTCGCACACAGGAATTAAGGGCCTTCCCTCCCTCAAAGCCTGCCTCTAAATGAGATAGTGAGAGATAGCTTTCGTAGCGGCATACGCCCATATCTAGCTCGGTGAAGAACTCTGCTCCCTCTCTCTCCCTTCC
>MU226436.1:5487178-5519917 GCA_018584345.1 Thuja plicata
ATTCAAAACTCCTTCAAATATGGGCTGCAAATGGACTGTGACTGCCCCCTTCTACACTCTTCAACAGACCCTTTGTCTTAGATCTATCTTCACACAATAGAAACCTAACTTCAATAAATATGAAGAAAACTCCCATTCCACTCCTTCTAACATACTATAAAATCATTTAGCCTATTACTTATTCAATGTAATATTCTGATCTTTTGCACTATCAACAAACACAGTCATAGGATTCGATAGTCTTTTTCATTGTGTAATAGGCTTTGGTAAGCTTAATCAGATTATATAAAAAAATTTTTTGTTTTACTTTGTAACTGTCGCAATTGCGACGTCAACCCCTGAATTGCGACGGAGATGCTGTAGCGGCGACGCCAAACGCCCGTCGCAATTGCATTGGAATCCGTCGCAGTTGCAACGTCATCCAAGGGGATTGCGATGGGGTTGCTGTAGCGGCGACGCCAAAATCCTATCGCAATTGCATTGGGATCCGTCGCAATTGCGATGCATTCCACAAGAATTATGGCCGGATGATGCCAGAATAAAGTGGCAGTATAGCGACGGATATCTGTCGTAATTGCGACGGGTGATGACAGACGTCGTAATTTGTGACTAAAAATGAGCGACGTCTACTACTGTCGCACTGGCGACACATGGCTGTCGTAATTGCGACACATAGCCATCGCAAAATGATGCCAAATGTATTAGTGTGTCCATGCAAGCACAATTCAGATGTATAGCCCCATAGAGCGTCTTGAAAAAAGTGGTCACATAAACATGATTAAGACCGTGAGGCCCCACTTAAGTTAGATGAGAGCTGAGTATAAGCTCAAACTCCAATTGACTGCCGAGGCTTCAACTCCAAGGAGTAAATTTGATTAACATGAGTTGGAGTGGTGTGGCTTACACCTCATTCTCATGTGGGTCAATCTCGAGAGACTTTCCCTCAACTGGTAGGCCCATCTAAAGGATTAACTTGTTAAAGCAAATTGGATTGGTGACAAAAATGATTCTAGATTTATGATTTTCCCACAAGGGGAAAAGAGTATACTCTCCTATCTAATATCATTTTCTCCACAAACACGTAAGACAAGTTTAGTTCATTCCCCAAAGATTTAATTATTTAACACAAAGCAAATGTGTCTAGGTTTTTGATCTTCCCAAAAGGGAAGAGAGCATAATCCCCTAACACTTGCTTTGGATTAGACAAAGATATCTTCCTAATTAGCTTATGTGCCTAAGAAAATGATAGCAAACATGATCGTTTGGTTGATTTTGATTTTGAGGCAACTTGCAAGACAAATGTGAGTAGTCTTTTGAATTTATGTCTTTGGCAAGCGGTGTTGCAACACAACTAGTTAGTAGTTTCAGAATTAGCCTTTGACAAGCGTTGAAAAAAAAAAACCACTCAAAAATTTGTTAGAATATGGAAAATAAAAATTTGACAAAGTGCAGATGCTGGTTCAGAGCGCAGACATCGATTCTATGTTTTATCTCAAAATGACAGAGAATAAATAAGCCAAAAAACACAGAGAATTTGAAAATTTTCTATACCTGCATAGACGCTGGTATGTGTAGCACAGATGCTGAATGGCGATTTGTCTGAATCAGTGTTTGGGCGCAGACACCAAAATGTGAACCCACATTTGTGCAGACATCGTTGTACCTGCAAGGCCCAAAAACATAGCAAAACAATGAAGCAAGTTATTGTTCTCTCTCTCTCTCTCTCTTAGCTCTTTAAATTGATCCAAAAAACCTATGCTGAGATTAATTAACCCTTAAAAAATGGTTTTCTTTGATGATTTATCAAGAAAGTGTTCTTTTTTTGTTAAATTTTGACATTATGACTGCTTTTAAAACTAGTCTCTGCTAAAACACAGAATGTCAAAACACCAAAAAGAGTGGGAAACACAATGGATCTTGACAAATAAAAAGTAAGGTGTGTGAATCTCAAACAAAGTCTTCTAAATCAGAGACACTGATGCAGGTCACAGACGCTGGTTTAGCGAAAATGCCAAACAACGGTTCAGGAAGAACCGACGTTTGTGCAGACACCTCTGCATAAATCAGAGATGCTAATCCATGACTTTGGTGAATTTTGAAAGAAAGAGACAAGAAGTTGAAGAGTTTTAGGGATGTGGGTCCCACCGGGCATGCCAAAATTTGTATGGTGAAATCTTCAATCTGTTGGGAGCAAGCTCAAACATGAGAATTTAGTGGGTTAGCACATATAATTCATGAAATAAGAAAGAAACCAAATAAGACATCATCATAACATCATATAGAGCTAAAACAAGCTATTTGCACCCTAATACTACTTGTTTGATTGTCTCTTTTAGATTGATTGTGCATGTGCTATCTCAAACACAAATGGAGTGGATCCCTAATGCAATGCCACAGTGAAATACAAGATTGGAACAATGAAGAGATTCAAGAGCTAGTATGAGGAACTAGTCTCAAATTCTCCAAAAGATGATTTATAGTAGCTATGGAAATGATATTCAAGATGCAAGATAGAAATTATGATTCATTATCCATTATCCTAGCATGTAATTTCTAAATGATTTAAACATGAAAAGCATGAAACTAGCAAATGAACTCCTAACATTAAAATAACATGATAACAATGCAAAATGAGAGATGAAAATGCAAGAGGAGAAGGCCTCTATTTATAGATTTTTTGGATAGAAGAGGAGGGGTTGAATGAGGTGGAATCTATGTGGCACCCACGTAAGAGCCACATAAGGGACACATAGGCTTGAAGTGATGACTATGTTGGAGTCAAACATAGCATTAATGTTTGAGTGGCTCAAGAATTCCAAGTGGGGGGACAAAGGAGTAAAGAGATTTTAAGAGGAATGGGTGACCATTTTGGAGAGAATTATCACACATGGGTGAGCATTCCATTAGCCTTAAAAGGGTTAGGAATCACCTTTTAAGTAGGATTAAAAGATAATTAGGTGGGGGAGTATGCTTAGAGAATGAGGTGACGGGTGTAGAGTAGGAATAGGGTAGGCCTAGGGTAGGTCTCTAGATTGGGTTAATAGGTTTCTAGGTAGGGTTTAGCACTAATACATTTGGTACCAAATTGCAATGGCAGTGCCATTGCAGTTTTTCTGTCACAACCTTGTTGTTGTCGCAATTGCGACGATAGACCGTCGCAATTGCGACGACGACAAGGTTGTGACGGAAAAACTGCAACGGCACTGCCGTTGCAATTTGGTACCAAATGTATTAGTGTAGATTATAATCCAAATTAAATTTGAATAAATTATAGCTTAGAAGAATTAGGAAAATGGAGGATTTTTAATAAATATGAATTTATTAAAAAGGGGGATTTTGTGAGACAAATGTATTTAAATAAAATACATTAGAATAGTATTTAGATTATTAATAAAAACTAGTATTGAAACTATTTAATTGATTAAATTAAATAGTTAGATGAATAAAAGGGAATTTAATATTAATAATAATACTAATATTTTTGGATATCTACACTTCTTTTCATAGGATATGTCATTGTCTTTTTCATCCTTTCTTTTGTTAGGGCATCTAGCCGCAAAATGTCCATTTTATTTGCAATTAAAATAGACTAATGGTAATTTACCTTTATATCTTCCTTTACCACTATGTAATCTTCTAGCCATTAGTGCTTCAAGTTCATCAAGTTCTTGTTCATCACTATCACTATCACTATCATTTCTCATAGTGTGTTTGTTACTAGATTTGCTTATTTTCAGAGAAGACTTGGATGCAGACTCAATTGTAGGTAAGACACTGTTGTCATAGTTGTTCCTCTCAAATGAAATAAGTCTACCAATCAAACTATCAAGAGTAACATTGTTACTAGATACTGCTCTCATTTCTTGAATTGTAGATACTCTAATAGCATAAATAGGCAATAAAGTTCTTAGAATTTTACTTACAATTGTTCCTTCATCAAGTACTCATCCTGCTCCACTGATACTATTAACAACTTCTTTGATTCTATCACTATACTTAGTGATGTTCTCTCCTTCTTTCATTCTTAGGTCATCAAACTTTCCTCTTAGGCTTTCAGCTTTAGATCTTAGCACATTGGCATCTCCTCCATGTACTAGCTGGAGTTTTTCCCACATTTTCTTTGTAGAGGTGCATAATTTCACATCTTCAAATTCAGCATTGGTTAGTGAATAAGAAAGCTCTATCATCATAGAATTTTTTTCATGTTTCTCTCTCAACTAATCAATAGTCAGAGGTCCAGTAGGTGAAACATATTCAGTATCCAAGTGTTGTGTAACATCATTTCCAATACCAGATAGATGAATTCTTATCCTACTTTTCCATAATGCAAAGTTGTCCTTGTTAAACTTAGGCACAACCCTTTTACTCATCTTGTGATCTTTAGCTTAAGTCCCTTTAAAATTTTCTTCCAAGCACAAAAGCTTTGATACCAATTGTTAGAATAATTGGGGGGGTGAATCAGTGGCCTTAAAAATAATTCCAAAAGATCCAACCAAAAACTTATATCTCAAATATAATTCCCTCAGTTATCTTCCAGTCCCCAATCATCAAGATGTATGCCATAAATAGTTCTAACTATTATAAACTTCTCAGTAAGATATAATGTTTATCTTTTCTAGACTTTACCGAGTAGCAGCAATTAAAATTTAGTGTTAACTGACCAATCTAGTATCACTTGTGTAAAATAGAATATTAATGCAATGAAAGAAATACACATTTGACACATAGATTTTAATGTGGAAATCCAATATTAGGAAAAAGCACTTGGGGCCGATAACCCAAAATATTTTCACTTTTTAGAAGTGAGCTCAGTTAAGAGACAAGCCTCTTAAAGCTTACAATACATATTGTTAAGTGTGACCTTGTTAGAGGATTTGAAACTAACAATTCATCTTTTGACCTAGAATTCAATATGTTGTCAACAAGAAAATATTTTGATACTCTTGAGTATCTCAATACAATAAGGATTGTTAAATCCCACTCGATTAAGAGATTTTTGAATCAATGGTTAAAATAATATAGTAAATGATTTGTTCACAATACAACTTTACTTGAAAATATTCAGATCTATTGTTAGTCCAATAATACCTCTCTTATCAATATGCTCTTTAGTTCATTTTCTCTCTTTCTTTGCCCTGCTCGGTGAATGCTCTATCCTCTATTGCTCGGTGTCTGCAGAATTTCTTGGCTCTGTTCTTCAGCCTGTATGATCAGATCTGCATGAAGAACTCTATCTTCACCAAAATATATTCAACATTCCTCTTCTTCATAATGAATTCCTTATCTCTTTATATAGACATGATTAGCCGCTCAATCTCCTTATTTTTGTCGTAGATCACTTCTTGATCCGTAAAAATCACCATGCTTTCTTTATCCTGTAAAGCTCTCCTTTAGTTTTATTCTGCAAATCTCTCCATGATGTCTATGAATAAAATGTGCTTTAAATATCTTTCTTTCTTTAGTTTAACTGGTCATTTATAATAAAGCAATCAATCAGTCAATCTAAATATAGCTTCTACCAGCTAAGCAATTTTGTCATTCTTTAACTTCAGTTCTAATCGGTCATCAACTTTAGTTCTAATCGGTCATTGACTTCAGTTATGCTCAGTAACAACTTCAGTTATGCTCGGTAATTAGCTCTTGCTCGGTAACACTTGCTTGGCTACTGTGGTGCTCGGTATACACTGTGAACTGCTCGATGATCATTGTTCGTCTGTGTTTACTGTCACTCAATGTATACAAAACTTTTAAGTTTTACTGAACACATAAAATTTGTCTCTTTAGATCTTCAAGGTTATTACCAATATGTGTATGAACAATTAGACTATATCAAGTTGACATCAATGAAAATACAATACATTAACTGATTTAATGTCTTGCATTCACTTTTGCAGCTCGATGATCATCAACTTATCATGTTCAAACATTCAATCAGTTATAGTTCATCAAAATTTATGACCATTGTAGCACATATATTTTTGGTGTTTGACTTGCAATATGTCGAACATATAAAAATCATTGTATCGCGAGTTGATAAACATATTGCTGATTAATAGATTTTTACCTACCTCTGTATTTCTTAAACCATTTGCTAAATTAATTTGCATTGGCATAACGTTGGAATCCCCATTACGATGAGCTTCTTTAACCAATGAGGCCAAACCTTCCTATGTTAATGAGTGACGAGAATGCTTACATCATTCAACCTATACCATCATCCAATCAAGATTGTTTGCAATATACAAATGTAATGCATCCCACTCTCGACGAAATGTACAACAAATACATAGACTTATATTTAATATTAAGAATTAACTAGCTACAATAACATCATATAATTACCTCTCACTTTCCTCAATCTACATTTTTGCATCAAGTACTTCCCTTCAAATTTGTTAATGGGGTTGGGATCCTAAATGTGATCTACATGGATCTTTGCTGCAAACTTAGGAGGATATTCAGTTATGTACGCCATAGTCTTGTATACATATATCCCTCCACCATAGAACCCATAAGATGTGGAACCAAAGCCTTCAAAAATTTCAAGTTCCTTTCAACCATCCACATTGACCTAGTGTGTACAGGTCCACACAATTCAATCTCCTCAACTTGGTGTATGAGGTAGTGTTCTTGTGCATTGAAAAAATTTGAAGGTAGACAATTTTGCATTTCACACATTAGATGAGGAATTTTTCTCTTCTAATCTTTTATATCTTCTTTATGAATTTCTTTAGATGACAACCATGCAAGAGATTCAAGACAAAATAATATATAAACAAGACTTTACAAAATAATATAAAATAAATACATAACAAGTAAAACATATCACAAATATAATATCTATACAACAAATCAAACAAATATCACTAGTTACCTCATGTATTTTCCAAGATCATATATAACTTGTTTGACACTATTGTTGAAGTGGTGTGGGAGAGATATACGTAGAATGTACTGCAACAATTATAAAATAATCTTTTCGTTATGTTCTAATATAATAGAATGAAAAGTACATGCAATATACAAATTTATAGTAAATATGAAAGAACATGAATTGCCTTAATGAAGGTATGTCAATCATGCGTATTCATCCATGGCCCAAATTCACTTTTCTCTAATATGAGATTGTTTATGTTTGCAACAAATCCTGTGGGAAATTGATTTTTTCGTATGACTTCTTTTATAGCATTGCTTTGCTACTCCACTAATAACCAAGGAAGGGAACTTATATCAATCTAATCTCCATTTCTATTTGATTTAATGACATCCTTCATTGCATGATTGGATTCCTAAATGTTTAGTACAAATTTTGATAATTTTTTCTTTGTCACGCCTTCCATCCAATATTTTTCATAATGTCTCTGTTATATTGTTTCCAATATGCATAGCATCAAACAAATGCATGATTTGCACCTGATCGTAGTATGGAAACTTACTAAATTATCTAGGATAACTTTTTAGTCTCTTTCAAAGGTGGTCATTAATGCCTTGACACCCTTTATGATCATCAATTACATCATCAATAAATAAAACACAATATCAAAATATGAATTACAAACATAAACCATTAGATGGAATGACATTACCTCCATGATTTATTCTATTATATTCTAACTTCCATAGGTGAGGTGTCATTCTTCGTGGCTTTAATGTAGTCTCTTCTTTCCCATTGAAAAGATGTTTTTCGGTAGTTTGATATTTATGATTTCTGTGGAGGAAGTGCCTATACTCATCGAACACCCTCTTTCCTAAAACTTTTAAATGATGAGATTTAATCTTCAGACCACAAACAGGACATGCAAATTTTCCTTTTGTTTAAATACCTACAAGATCATGTATAATTAGATTACATATGTTAATTTTGATAGTTATAATTATGATGTGCAATCTTAACACTATAACATACTACAAAAATGTGTTAGCACTGGGGCATCATGTATTGTCCATACAAGCATTACATGGAATTTAAATTGTCTTTGTCCTATTGGTCTAGAGACTTCATACCTATTGACACCACTCTATAACTCCACCAACTCATCGATAAGAGTCTCAATATATACATTCATATCTTTAACTTGGTACTTACCTAGTTGAATGAACAAAAACATTACATAATTATTATGACCATTTAATAGCGGTATTTATAATTTAATGTAGATGAATATTAAATAAAAAAATACCTCAAATAATCATTGCCAACATTATGTGCTCCCTCTTTATTGACATCCATGGAGGAATGATATTGTTGATAACAAAAATAGGTCACTTTTAGTAAACAGATCTCAGCTCTCCAAATGGATTGACACCATCCACTGCCAACGAAAGCCTTAGATTACGAGGTTCTTCTTGAAAGTGTGGCCACTTTTCCTCTATGTTCTTAAATGTAGAACCATCGGTAGGCATTCACATAATGTCATCTTGACTTCTATTGCATGTATGGTAATCCAAAAATTGTGCCAAGCTAGTGCACCCGAATAATCGTTGCAGACGTGGAATAATGGGAATATAATGAAGAACCTTGCGAGGCACCTTTTTTCTATTTAATCTATTAAATATCTAATGATATGATATTTAGGACATTCTGTTGCAAATTCATGTTATTTATGATATACAATATGATCATTGGGACATGCATCTATTGTTTGATGTAACTCATTCCAATATCTTTTATTATGGTAGATAATTCTCAATATGAGCAAGGTAGAATGTTTGATGGTGGTAACAAAAACTCACCTATCAATCTACAGAAAAAAAAATATAATTTATTAATATAAAGAATATTAATGGTACATGATTCACCCTTTATTAACTATAATGAAATTACAACTAACATAGATGAAAAATATGACATATATGACATACCTTAACATACGTGAGATTGTTATGTTGGATAAAACATTCATAACCTTCAATTTCACCATCAACAATATAGCAGAGAGAAGAGTTTTTTGGGAGCCTTCGTAAAGGGGCTCATATACCTTCTCAACTAGAGGTATATCATGAACAACATCAAGGTCATATTGATCATGATGATCAGTTGCGCCACTACCATCATCTTCAATTGTGTTTTCTAGCACATGATCAGTTGCACCAATACCATCATCTTCAATTGCATTTTTTGGCACATGATCATCTTCCTCCATGGGATCATTATCTTCAACTTTGACATTCACACCTCCATGTTCCTCCACTTAGAAATCCACATTCTCCGGGTTGTCATGGTCCATAACATGTGCCCTAGGGAGGTCAAACTATATGAAAATGATGAGCATAAATAAACCATGATCATGATCGCATCATCAAGTGATTTCTTATGTATATAAATTGTTAAAATAATATAATGAACAACTTACCAATTAACGATAATCATGCCCCCCTTCAATGTGACCATTCTGCCTACAATATTTCTCAGCTATTCTAATTAGAAGTTTCAAGTCTTTAAGCCTTTACAATTTTTGAAGGGATAATAAATTTTTCCGTCACCTTTTCTTTTGAAGTTAGACCACAATATAGCAAGTGTCTCCTTTTTTTGTTCTTTGTTGATATTATCTGACATGGTCTTTCTTCACAGGAAAAAATATTGGGCTATCCATCATCATTCAATAGCTTTTATGCAGTCAAAATGTAAGTGTTATACCTTATGAACCTTTCAGTATAGAACCCCTTCAACTCATCAATCAATAAGGAGACATTTTCATAGTGTTTCAAGTTATGATATTAATATTAGGAATCAACTACTTAGTATTTTAGTCAAACTAATTAAAATACAATTTATGAGTAGTGACTCACACAAATTCTTCTCTCATAAAAAATGAATGGTCCACTTAGTACTCATTGAATCTAGGTGATCTGAACAAGTATGAAGCATTAAGACTTCATAAGAAGTCATCCATCCTAATTATATTCTAACTCAAATACACTTACCCATAAATGTTTCTAAACTCTAATCTAAACAAAGATAAAGAAGATTGTATAAAAGACCTTTTCTACGGAGTCATTTTGAAACTATCTTGCCACCATGGCATTCCCCAAGGCCACTTTAACTTGAGGCATTTTGTCATTGAACTACCAAATGATATTTTCCTACTTGTTATTTTCAGAATAACCCTTTAACTATTGATCTGAGAGTCCTTGGAATGGAATCTTATATACAGGTGGATAAAGGTTAATAGATACAAAGGCGGTAAATATTTTTCATCCAATGGATAAAATTATATGTAAAGCGTCATACTAGATACCTTGAACACTTAACGTAAAAGGGTATCACGACACATTCACACAATCTAGTGTATGACTTTGACAAATCATATTTGATAAAACAGTTCATATACTTAGTCCAAGGCTCTATTACTTGACCCAATTTGACTTCACAAGGGTATTTACAACTTCCCTTGTGCCTATTACATGCCAACACACCATTTACAAGTGTTGGTTTTATTGATAAGGTAGTAGACATCTATTCTTTCTAGTTTTACCAGTCTATTCACAAATGTTACAAAAATGATCAAATAATGTCAAGTTTTGCTGAGCTTTTTTCTTCTGGGTCCAAAGCTGGTACCAAAATTAGCTTATTGAGAATCTCACTAGTAAGCAGTAAGTGGTTTTAGTTGAGCCGTTCCTACGAGTTTTATGAAAATTATTGTGTAGCTAAAATTATTGAGTTGTTCCTTAAGCTCTGCCTATGCATACAATACTCTCTATACTAATTAAAAGTCTTGACTAATACAATGTCTGAAAATAGAACATCCATAAAAAGTGATTAAGTATATTTTAGTACAAATAGAAGATAAAAATGAGAATATAGTTGCAAACCCAATTCTCACCTGTGGATTTTTCAACTTGCTCACCAAATGCTATAATAGCAAGAGCAGAGGCTAAGAAAATATAGGTAGTTGGAGCGAAATTTCTACACGGACAACAACATATTATTTATGTATTTACATGGTATAAAAAGATAATCAAATTAAAATGAATAGTTTTTAAAAAAAATTAATTCAATACTATAACAAATGTTTATATCTATCTATCAATATGTGTGCAACTAAAGGAAAGAGTGCAAGAACATGTGTTAGAATAGTGCGACTAGGAAGCGTGCCCTTATTTGTGCATTGAATTTGTAGAGAAAATCTATAAAATTATGTGGGTTTAAGAAGTAATAGCTTCTAAATGTTTATTTGGTTGTTATAGATATTGTTATGACTATCAAGATAGTCCAATATGATACAAAATTCAGATTTATACCAATATATAAATTTGTACAAATCTCAGGTTCAATGTTGTCAAGATTGCTAGTTTGTGTTGAGTTTATGTGGTTTTGTGTGAAATTCTATTTATGCAATTTTGTAATATTAAATTTATTAGTACATTAAAAAAGATAACTTGTAGATATTGTTATGACTATCAAGATAGTCCAATATAATGTGAAATTCAGATTTATACCAATATATAAATTTGTACAAATCTCAGGTTCAATGTTGTCAAGATTGCTAGTTTGTGTTGAGTTTATGTGGTTTTGTGTGAAATTCTATTTATGCAATTTTTAAATATTAAATTTCATTTAGTATATTATAAAAGATAACTTATATATAGAAAGACAAAACATATCTGGCTCAAATGATTAACTTGTCCAAGTCCTTCTCAATCATGAAATTACAATTTAAATGCAATTATCTCTCAAAATATGACTTGAAACAAAGCCAAGTTGGTTGCAAAAAAAACTCTCACCCTTCCAAGTAAATAATTGAAGAATTAATCTATGACCATATTCTCTTTTTTAGGATCAACTATCCATCTTTTCTATGATACTTCTATCAATTCCTCATTTTTGTCTAAGAATTATTGTAGCATCTATTTGATGACATGTAACTGATTGAATGTTTGAAGATGTTAAGTTGATCACTGAAATGCACAAAGATAATGCAAGACATTAAATCGGTTAATGGATTGTATTATCATTGATGTCAACTTGATATAATCTAATTGGTTATAATCAAAGTGTCAAAGACTTCAGACAATCATAGAGATAAAGATTATGCTTTCAGTAATGCATAAAAGAAGAGCATTCACCATGTGACTTCAAACATCGACGGCTAGTGGAACCCGATGGACAGAGATAACCGAAAGTTAAGTTACAGTGATGCCCAAGAAAAGAAACTGATGAGCATTATCGATGAGAAGAATCATAAGTATACTCAATGACCAGAACCATAGTGTAAATGGATGGAGAGACAAGCTCGAAGGACAGACAACCTCGATGGATAGAAAACCACGACGGAGAAGCCCGAGGACAACTAGAGTGTTGACTGAAGCTTTAAAAGAGTTAAAACACCGAAGTTAATTGGAGTTCAAAATTGAAAAATATCTAGCTCGAAGAGCTAAATATAGAATTAACTAGTAGTTATCATTGATAAGATAAAGCCAGAGATAAGTAAAGCTAAAATGAGATTTTTTCTTTAAATCAGATTGGCTAAGATTGCAGATCATGTCAAGATCAAGAAAATCAAGAACCTAGAAACGGTGATATCATGTCTATAAAGATACAACTTAATTCATTACAAATTAAGGGGATTGAATGAAAAAGATGATGCTGGAGAGAAACTGATGAAGAACAACTTCATACACTCTTGATCAATCAAGCTCAGGAAAGAGCTAAATATTTCTGTGGACATCGAGTAATAGAGTATAGCATCACCGAGTAGAACAAAAGTGGAGCAAAGGTATTGAAAAGATATATTGATCAGATTTATTTTATGAGCTTACAATAGATCTGAAAATCTACAAGTATAAGTTGTATGTGTGAATAGATCATACAGTTTCAATTTAACCATTGATTTAGAAAGTCTCTTAACCAAGTAGGATTTAAAGATCCTTTCTATATTGAGATACATCCCAAGGAGTATCAAAAAGTTTGATTATGAAGATGGCATGAGATGTCAGATACCATTTGACAAACCATAAGATTTTGGAAAAGAAGGGTAGCATAGAAATGCCCGATATCAAGTGACAAACTAATCTTTTAAATCCTCTAACAAGGTCACACCTAACATTGTGTTTTTAACCTTTAACAAGGTTGGCTCTTAACTGAGCTCACTTCAGAAGAGTGAAAATTTTGGGTTACTAGTCCCAAGTGGTCTTTCCCTTAACAGGGTTTCCACGTTAAAAATCCATGTGTCAATGTGTTTATGAGTCAATACTTTAGTGTTTTGCATTACACATAGCTAATCTGGATTGATCGGTATACTCTAAGTAATTTATTGTTTTTTGGTAAATTAATAGACTGCTAGTCGGTAAACATACAAAATGAGGTTTAACAAAGCATTTCGAGCAGTAGTAATTTGATAAGTATTTGAAGGCATTCATCTTATAGGACTGAAGATAACTAGAGACTTAATATTGTGGTACTAAGTTTTTGGGTTGATTAATTGGAATATTTTTGAGGCCACTGATCCACCTCCCCTCTCAATTATTACTAACAATTGGTATCAGAGCTTGTGTGCTTAGAAAGGGAGTTTAACAGCTCAAGAAAAAGATCACAAGATGAACAAATGAGATGTGCCCAAGTTGAATAAAGACAACTTTGCATCATGGCAAAGAAGAATAAGACTCCACCTATCAGGTATTGGTAATGATATTACTCAACACCTTGATACTGAATATGTGTTGCCTATGGGACCTCACACTCTTGAGAAATTAAGAGAAAATCATGAGAATAATTGTATGATGATAGAACTTGCTTCATCACTCTCTGATGCTAAGTTTGAAGATGTCAAAACCTGCACCTCTGCAAAGCAAATGTGGGATAAGTTGAAGCTAGTACATTGAGGAGATGCTAATGTACTAAAAGCCAAGGTAGAAAGCCTAAGAGGGAGGTTTGATGACCTAAGGATGAAAGAAGGAGAAAATACCACTCAGTATAGCTGTAGAATCAAAGATGTAGTCACTATTCAAGGAGTTGGAGGTGTACTTGAAGAGGAGACAATGATAAGTAAAATATTAAGAACCTTATTGTCTGTATATGCTATTAGAGTTTCTATTATTCAAGAAATGAGACCAGTTGCAAATAATACAGTTACTCTAGATAGTCTGATTGGAAGATTGATTTCATTTGAGATGATTAACTTTGATAGTAGTGTTTTACCATCTATAGAATCTGTATTCAAATCTTCTTTAAAGATAAGTAATTCAAGTCATAGACATGCTATTAGAAATGATAGTGAAAGTGATAGTGAGGATCAAGGACTTGATGAGATTGAAGCACTAATGGCAAGAAGATTGCAAAGAGGCAAATGTAGATACAAAGGTAAATTACCACTTGTATGTTTCAATTGTAAAGAGGTTGGACACTTGCTGCAAGATATACGAACAAAAGAAAAGATGACAGAGGTAATGAAAGATCATATGAGAAGAAGTTTGATAGAGGTGATAACAGAGCTTATCGAAGAAATCGATAATTTGACAAAAGAGATACCTAAGACTACAAGGACAAAGGGAAGAAAGCTTGTTGCCTAGCTAAGAATAGAGCTCATGACACTGACACCGAATCAGAAGAAGACATTGATATGGTATTTGTAGCCATGAAGGATTATTCGAATGAAGAAGAAGAAAGGTATGTAGAAACTGCACTCATATCTAAGGTTAGTAGGAATGATTTTTGGATCATAGATAGTGGTTGTACTCACCATATGACTGGTGATAAAAAATAGTTTGATACTTTTGAATACTATAATGGTGGCTCAGTAAGAATGGGAAATGACACACCTTGTCCAGTTGAAGGTAAAGGAACTATAATGTTGAATAACCTGATCAAATGTGAAAATGCTTATTGGGTAAAAGGACTAAATTATAATTTGTTAAGTGTTTCACAGCTGAATAATATAGGCCACAAAGTGGCATTTGAAAATAAGAAGGCAAAGATCTTCAATGAATCGAGAAGGTTGATTGGAACCGGTGAGCAGACAAAATGTAACCTTTTCTATCTTGATGACACTAACGCCACTTGTTTAATGGATAGAAACAAAGAAATTTGGTTGTGGCACAAAAGATTGCTTCATTTGAATTTTGAAAACATGATAAAGATAAGAAACAAAAGGAATGCCAGAGGCTTACCGAGCATGACTAAGCCCGAGCATATCATGTGCAATAATTGTCAAAAAGGTAAGATGCCAAAGTCTAGTTTCAAGAGTAAAACCCATACATTTAATGCAATTCTATAATTAGTCCATACTAATCTATGTGGACCCATGAGAACAAAGAGTTACTATAGAGATAAGTATTTTATTCTCTTTGTTGATGATTATTCTAGAATGATGATAGTTATGTTCTTAAAAGATAAATCAGAAGCATTCAAGATGTTTAAATTGTTTAAGGCTATGGTAGAAAAACAAAGTGAAAAGAAATTGAAATGCTTAAGGTCAGATAGAGGAGGGGAATTTACTTCAGATGAATTCACTTACTATTGCAATGAGCATGAAATTAAAAGAAAGGTTTCTGCACCGAGAACACAAAAAAATGGAATTGCTGAAAGGAGAAATAGATCAATTGTTTACTGTGCAAGAACATTGATGATTGAGAAAAGCACCATTCAAAATTTCTGGAGGGAAGTTGTCAGTACTATTGTCTACACATTAAAAAAAGTACAATTGAAGAAAGACATAAAGAAGACACCCTATGAGCTTTAGTATGGTCATACACCCAATGTAAGTTACTTTAGAATCTTTGGTAGTCAATGTTATATTTTGAAAGATGATAGAAATGGAAAACTTGACTCCAAAAGTGAAGAAGGTATATTTCTAGGGTATTCAACCAAAAGAAAGGCTTATAAATGTCTTAAAAAGTCATCTAACAAGATCATTGGAAGTGAAAATGTGAAAATAGAAGAATTTGTAGAAAAGAATGATAAGGAAAGCCAAAGAGAACCAAAGTACTACAACAAGTTTGCTTATACAGAACCTGACACTCTACCTAAGCAACAGTGTATCGCTACCGAGAAACAAAACATTGCACCTGAGCATCAGGCTACAATTACCAAAATCAGGAAACTTGTCAAGATGATGTTCCGAGAGATGTAGATCAGAATGAAGGTCATTAAAATGATCAGAATGATGAACATAGAGCTTAACTAAAACTTGCCAAGTATGTCAGAAGACATCATCCAAAGAATAAAATTATAGCAGACAAGAAGGCTAGAATTAGAACAAGTGACTAAACACTAGATGTTTACTTTGTGATTTTGAGCCTAAATATGTTAATACTGTACTTGAGAATGAAGAGTGGGTCAGTGATATGAATGAAGAAATAGAAAAGATTGAGAAGAATAGTACATGGACACTAGTATCGAGACCAATTTACAAGAATGTCATCGATACCAAATGGATATTCAGAAATTAGTTGAATGAGAATGGAGAGGTCACAAGAAACAAAGCAAGGTTAGTATGCAAGGGATATGCACAAGAAGAAGGTATTGATTATGGAGAAACCTTTGCACCCATTTCTAGACTAGAAGGAGTTAGAATCTTACTTGCTTATGCTACATTCAAAGGATTCAAGGTATAACAGATGGATGTCAAATATTCATTCCTAAATAGAATACTAGAAGAAGAGGTATACATTGAACAACCAGAAGGATGTTTTGATCCAGACAAGAGAAACATGGTATGTAGACTATGTAAAGCCTTGTATGGATTGAAACAAGCATCTAGAGCCTGGTATGAAAGACTTTGCTCATATGTCATTAGCATTAAATTTGTAAGAACAAGTGAAAATAGCAATCTATACTTAAAAGAAGATACTGATGGTAATATTCTAATTGCTTAAATTTTTGTTGATGATGTCATTTTTGGGGGAAACAAAATGTTATGCAAATCCTTTGCTAATGAAATGAGAAAAAAGTTTTAAATGTCTATGTTTGGGGAGATCAAATTCTTTTTCTACAAATTCTTCAACAAGATGCATGCATATATCACACAGTCCAAATACATCAAGGAAGTGCTAAAGATATTCAAGAGGGAAGATTCCAAACTAGTTGGAACACCTATGGCTACCGGATGTAAGCTGACAAAAGAAGACAAATCAAATGAGGTAAATCAAGCCTTGTATAGATTAATTATTGGAACACTAATGTATGTTTTTCATACCAGACCAGATATAGCACATGCATCTGGAATAGTTGCAAGATTCTCTGCTAATCCCAAAGAATCACATATGGCTGCTATCAAGAGAATTCTGAGATATCTAAAGAACACCAAGGACTATGGCTTATGGTATAAAAGAGAAGGAAAATTTGAGCTACAAGTCTATACAGATGTTGATTGGGCTGGAAACATTGATGACTGAAAGAGCACTACTGGAGGAGCATTCTTCATGGGTGACAAACTTGTCACATGGATCAGCAAGAAGCAAGGATGCATCTCTTAGTCTATAGAAGTAAAGTATGTGGCTCCTACTGCAAATTGCTCCAATATTGCATGGATCAAACAGTTGCTGAAAGGTATGAATATGAAGATTCTTGATCCAATAATTATCTATTGTGATAACACCAATGCAATTAACATTTCTAAGAATCCATTCATGTATGCTAAGACTAAACATATTTCTATCAAGTATCACTATCTGAGAGAACAAGTGCAAGAAAAGGAGGTGATATTGGAATATGTTTAATCAAAGGAATAATTATCTGATATATTCACCAAGCCATTATCAAAAGATACATTTGAGTACCTGAGACAGAGACTAGGGGTCCAACCCTTGTCTATCGGTCAGTAAGCTGACTAGGAGGCTGCATCATCCTAGACATAATATGAAGATCATTCATGTTGAGACAAAAACTGAGATAAACAACAACAGATATATCTGTACACAACAAGGTACAAATATACATCGACACAAGAGACATAGTATTGTTGATGGATAGGAAAATTCAAGGAATATATTATATAAAGGGATGGAAGATGATATATAAGAAACTTGTTTGGCATTATTGTCAAAGGGATAGATTGTCTCATTATTATAAGGGAGATATATCATGAATCACAAGGGAGAGATTATCTCATTGTCATAAAGGAGGAGATTCATTATCATAAAGGGGAGATTAATTAACTCATTGATCATAAAAGATTATATCATTATCCATGAAGAGAAGTTCCTGAGAATCAAAAAGAAGATTTAATCAATATTCAAAGGGAGAGAGATTGATTACATATTAAATATCTATCTAAGGGAGAGAGTTCATACAAAGAGAGAGATTGTTGTCAATGGAAAAAGAGATTATCAAGAAGAAAAAAGGTCAAGGCAGAGCACATATCAAAACAGAGATAGAAGATGCTACATCTATCCAATGAAGGAATTGAAGATTGAAAGAAAACCACTTTGCAAGAAACAAATCTAAGCTATTTTGAGCTTACCAAAAGCCAGACATTTGTAATAGTTACAATAGGAAAGATTGATGAAACTGTTATATTTCATATTGTATTAGTAATAGTATAGTATGATAATGTAGTGTGTTGCCATCATTGCAAAGGGAGATATTGAGGACATGTAACTGATTGAATGTTTTAAGATGTTAAGTTGATCACTGAAATGTAGAAGGATAATGCAAGACATTAAATCAGTTAATGGATTGCATTTTCATTGATGTCAACTTGATATAATCTAACCAGTTATAATCAAAGTGTCAAAGACTTTAGAGAATCAGAGAGATAAAGATTATGCTTTCAGTAATGTAGAAAAGACAAGCATTCACTATGTGACTTCAAACACCAACGGCTAGTGGAACCCGATGGACAGAGATAACCAAAAGTTAAGTTACAGTGATGCCCGAGCAAAGAAACCAATGAGAATTACCAATGAGAAGAATCACAAGCATACCCGATGGCCAAAATCATAGTGTAAACCGATGGACAGACAAGCCCAAAGGACAGAGAACCCTGACGGAGAAGCCTGAGAGAATTGGAGTGTTGACCAAAGATTTCAAAGAGTTAAAACACCAAAGTTACCTGGAGTTCAGAAAAGACAAAATATCTAGCTGGCTAAGATTACAGATTATGCCAAGATCAATAAAATCAAGAACCTAGAAATGGTGATATCATGTCTATAAAGAGACAACTTAATTCTTTATGAATTAAGGGGATTGAATGAAAAAGAGGATGCTAGAGAGAAACTGATGAATAACAACTTCATACAGTCCTGATCAATCAACCTGAGGAAAGAGCTAAAGATTTTTGTGGACACTGAGCAACAGAGCATAGCATCACCAAGCAGAACAAAAGTGGAGCAAAGGTATTGAAAAGATATATTGATTAGATTGATTTTATGATCTTATAATAGATCTAAAAATCTGCAAGTATAAGTTGTATATGTGAACAGATCATATTGTTTCAGTTTAACCATTGATTCAAAAAGTCTCTTAACTAAGAAAGATTTAAAGATCCTTTCTATATTGAGATACATCCCAAGGAGTATCAAAAATTTTGATCATGAAGATAGCATGAGATGCCAGATACCATTTGACAAACCAAAAGAGTTTGGACAAGGAAGGTAGCATAGAAATGTCTAATATCAAGTGACAAACTAATCTTTTAAATCATCTAACAAGGTCATACCTAACAGTGTGTTTATAACCTTTAACATGGTTGGCTCTTCACTAAGCTCACTTAAGAAGAGTGAAAATTTTGGGTTACCAGTCCCAAGTATTTTTTCCCTTAACAGGGTTTCCACGTTAAAAATCCATGTGTCAATGTGTTTATGAGTCATTACTTTAGTGTTTTGTATTACACGGCTAATCTGGATTAATCGGTGTACTCTAAGTAATTTACTATTTTTGGTAAATTAACAGACTGCTATTTGATAAACATACAGAATGAGGTTTAACAAAGCATTCCGAGCAGTAGTAATTTGATAAGTATATTTGAAGGCATTCATCTTATAGGACTGAAGATAGCTAGAGGCTTAATATTGTGGTACTAAGTTTTTGGGTTGAATAATTGGAATATTTTTAGGCCACTGATTCACCCCCCCTCTTAGTTATTACTAACACTATTATGCATTAATTTTGAATACATGAACTTCGATGCAAAATAGAATTTTAAAAAGAAAAAGAAATCACAAAAATGTGGTAGGTTCATCACAGAAGCAGAGGAAGATGACATATTTGCGATAGGTTCACCTAAATTTTTCCCAAAAGGAAATAACAGAACTTTGTTTGCACTCCCCCACTGAACAAACCTACATCTTGAACCAGGTTGAATTAGACCTAGAATCCAGCAGGCCTAGGGGGCCATACGAATTACCTTGTTATGAACTTATCTATGAAACACAATCCTTGATGTTAGGGTTAGATTTTATGCAAGAGTGGTTTGAACCTAATGTATTACATCAAGGAAACTTAAAAGTGATACTAAATAATAAAATGCTTAGAGGTTATTATATTTCTTGTAAAATCCTATTCATATGTTTGATAATTTTCAATACATACCTCTAGATGAAGAAGAAAAGGAGATAAGAGACATGTAACATCTTATGGTAACTACACAACAACCCACATTAAGCAATTTAGACTTTATAGCTCCACTATACTTTTACTGACATAGGTATGAAATCACATTATAGTAACAAACATGGTGATAGAACACACCTTAAGGTATATGTCATGAGTATCTTGCTTATGCAATACAATGTTTGGTAGAAAGTAGTCAACAACAGGTTGAAACTCTTGCTCAATTCCATACATGGGGACTCCAATCAACTGTTTAAATAAAGCAAACACCATTAATATCTTGAAATAAAACCACCCAAGAGAATATATATTCAATTTACAAATTTATACTAAATGATAATTATTAACTGCATATCAAGTAGTACCATTGAACATTGATAAAGGAAATCAGTAAGGTTTCATGTCTTGCCGATAGGAGAAATCATTGACCAAACAACACAAATCTAGATTCACGTACTTGTTGTAAGCTCCAAAATACTTTGTGCCCTCTGTCACCTCTTCTCTGGCATGTAAACTGCTCTCTAACGCTTAACATAATGAATAGAAATTTAACTTTATTTTTTTAAGATATGCCTGAGGTTGTTAGAATTATGACTACCATGAGCACTGACTCTTCGGTTGTCGTAATTCTGACTAACACGAGCATGGATAAAAAAATCAAAATTTCCTTCCATAATCCGACCAAGCAAAACAAATATAATGCCCCGTCGGAAATTTCCATCAGAAATTGGGGTGAAATGTATTAGTGACACCAAATGCATGCATACCAGGAAGTAAAAGATCATATTTATTCTCACTATATGCTCCCTTTTCTTACTCTTCATCTTGAGAAATTTAAATTTCATTAAAGCTTTGAGGTATTAGATTTTCAATAATCTCTTCATAGGGTATAATTTTCTCAAGGATAGATTCAGTATAGCTTGATAATGCATGACTTTTACTTGGAATTTGTGTTCGTAGGACTTAGGTGACTCACCTTGCATAAAATTTGGAACCTTGACCATGTGTTCCTCCCTTTTGTCAAATAATAACTACATCATTTCATGCTCCTTGTTCAACTCCTCCATTGAAAGCGCTAAACTAGTATCAAGACTAAAACATTTTTTTTCCAAAGTATTCGGTTGTTGCTCCTATTCTTTCACAAGGTCTGGCATAGAATTTATCTGATCATGAGTCATGTAATTACCCAATCCATCCACCGCTAAGTGATTGAAAGGTTTTTCACTTTGTGGTTGTGGTGTAACTTGAACCTTATGATAAATATGTTGCTAATAACTCTTTTGTGATACATTCTTTTGTGACCTATCATTGTTCTGAAGTGAGAGGGCATGACTCATCATAGATTTTGAGAAACTAGTCCAATGATGTGATAAATTTCAAGAAAAACACTTCTCTTCATCCTATGCTAAATTATTTTGATCAACAACAAGCTCCTTTGATGAACTTGGAACATTGGGGTTGTACCTGGTTGATTAATCCTTTGAGTAAAATTTATTCTTTGTTCTTGCTGATCAATCTGATAATTAGGCTTATTTTCCTGATATGATGCTTGATAAGGCATATTCCTATGATTTATATTCTAGCTTTTTTCTAAATTGATCAACTTATAGCCAAAAGTTTGGAGCATACCTTTAATTTATTTCTTAAGTTCGTGAAGCTCCTGAACTAGAGTTGTTGCACCATGTTCTTGAGCTATAATTTGTTAGTAATAACTGAGGGGGGGGGGGCAAATCAGTGGCCTCAAAAATATTCCAATAATCAACCCTTAAAACTTAGTACCAAAATATTAAGCCTCTAGTTATCTTCAGTCCTATAAGATGAATGCCTCCAAATAGTTTTATCAAATTACTACTACTCAGAATGCTTTGCAAAACCTTCTACTGTATGTTTACTGAAAAGCAGTTTGTTAATTTACAGAAAGACAGTAAATTATCTAGAGTATACCGATCAATCCAATTAAGTTAAGTGTAATGCAAAACACTAAAGTAATGACTCAAACAAAATGACACATGGATTTTTAATGTGGAAACCCTATTAAGGAAAAAACCACTACGGACTGGTAACCCAAAAATTTTACTCTTCTAAAGTGAGCTTGGTGAAGAGCCAACCCTGTTAAAGTTTACAAACACACTACTAGGTGTGACCTTGTTAGAGGATTTAAAATTTTAGTCTCTCACTTGATATCGGGCATCTCTATGCTGCCTTCCTTGATCAAACACTCACTTGGCCTGTCAATAGGTATCTAGCATCTCATGCTATCTTAATGAACAAACTTTTTGATACTCCTTGGGATGTATCCCAATAGAAAAAGGATCTTTAAATCCCGCTCGGTTAAGAGACTTTCTGCATCAATGGTTAAACTGAAATAGTATGATCTGTTCACATATACAACTTATACTTGCAGATTTTTAGATCTATTGTAATCTCATAAAACTATTCTGATCAATATAACTATGTTTATACCTTTGCTCCACTTTGATTCTACTTGGTGATGTTGTGCTCTATTTCTCGATGTCCACAAAAAACTTTAGCTCTTTCCTTAGCTTGTTGATCAGCACTGTATGAAGTTTCTCTTCAACATCCTCTTTTTATTCACCCACCTCACCAATTTGTAATGAATTGAGTTGTCTCTTTATAGACATGATATCACCATTGTTAGGTTCTTGATCTTCTTGATCTTGGTGTGATCCACAATCCTCACAAATTAGATTTAAAGAAAAACTTCTATTTTATCTCGCTGAGATCTTTTTGCCAACTGGACAAAACAACTTTAAATCCATTACTTATCTCTCGCTTATCTTGTCAATGAAAACAATGATAACTACCAGTTAACTCTATATTTAGCTTTGACAACTAGATATTTTGTCATTTCTGGACTTAAGTTAATTTCGGTGTTTAATTCTTTGATAGCATCGATCAACACTCCAGTTCTCCTCGGGATTCTCCATTGGTTTACACTATGTTTCTGGCCATCGAGTATGCTTGTGATTCTGCTCGTCAATAATTCTCATCGGTGTTCTTTCTTGGGCATCACTATGACTTGAATTTTGGTGATCTCTATCCATTGGTTTTCACTGACCGTCAATTTTTGTAGTCACATTGTGAATACTTGTCTTTTATGCATTACAGAAATCATAATATTTTTCTCTTTGATTCACTGAAGTCTTTGACACTTTGATTATAATTGATTAGATTATATCAAGTTGACATCAATGATAATACAATCCATTAATTGATTTAATGTCTTGCATTATCCTTCTGCATTTTAGTGATCGACTTAACATCTTCAAACATTCAATCAGTTACATGTCATCAATCTCTCCCTTTGGCATTGATGGCAACATACTACATTATCGTACTATACTATCACTAATACAGTATGAAATATACAGTTTCATAAAGCTTTCCTAATGTAACTATTACAAGTGTCTGGCTCTCAATAAGCTCAAAAATAGCTTAGATTTGTTTCATGCAGAGTGTTTGTCTTCAATCTTCAATCCCTTCAATGGATATATCTATCATCTAATATCTTTGTTCTGATATATGCTCTACCTTGACTGTTCCTCTTCTTGATAATCTCTTTTTCCTTTGACAACAATATTTCTCTTTGTCTAAACTCTCTCGCTTTGTTACTTCTCTCCCTTAGACGGATATTTCATATGTAATCAATTTCTCTGCCTTAGAATATTGATTAACTCTTCCTTTCTGATTCTCTAGAACTTCTCTTCATGGATAATGATGTAATCTCTCCCTTTATCATATCTCTCCTTTATGTAATATGGAGATTATTTCTCCCTTTGTATGATAAAGCAAATTTCTCCCTGATGATAATTCTCCCTTATGATAATGAGATACATCTCTACCTTTGACAACAATACCAAACAAAAATACTTCTCCTTGTTTTATCATCTATATCATGTTCCATCCCTTTGCATAATATATTCCTTGAATTTACCTATCCATCAGCAATACAATGTCTCTGGTTTTTGGTACAGATATGTACCTTGCTATGTATAGATATATCTTTTGTTGTTCTTCTCATTGTTTTCATCAGCTAAGTGCTCCTTTGATTGAACATATTCCAGTGTCACTTCCTTTGCTTGCACTTGTTCTCTCAGATATTGATACTTGATAGCAATATGCTTAGTCTTAGCATGCATGATTGGATTCTTTGAGATGTTAATTTCACTAATATTATCACAATAGGTAATTACTGGTTCAAGGATCTTCATATGCATACCTTCCAACAATTGTTTGATCCATGCAATATTAGAGCAATTTGCAACAATAGCCACATAATCTACTTTTGTAGTAGACTGAGAGAAGCATCCTTGCTTCTTTCTTATCCATGTGACAAGTCTATCACCCATGAAGAATGCTCCTCCAATTGTGATCTTTCAGTCATCAATGTTTCTATCCCAATCACCATCTATATAGACTTGTAGCTCAAATTTTCCTTCTCTTTTATACCATAATCCATAGTCCTCGGTGTTCTTCAGATATCTCAAATTTTTTTTGACAACAATCATATGTGATTCTTTGGGATTAGCAGAGAATCTTGCAACTATCCCCATTGCACATGCTATATCTGGTCTGGTATGAACAACATACATTAGTTTTCCAATCATTGATCTATATAAGGTCTTATTTACCTCATTGGATTTTTCTTCTTTTGTCAACTTACATCCAATAGCCATAGGTGTTCCAACTGGTTTGGAATCTTCCATCTTGAATATCTTTAGCACTTCCTTGATGTATTTGGACTGAGTGATGTATATGCCTGCATCTTGTTGAAGAATTTGTAGACCAAGAAAGAATTTGATCTCTCCTAACATAGAAATTTCAAATTCATTTCTCATTTCATTAGCAAAGGATTTTCATAATAATTCATTTCCCCCAAAAATGATATCATCAACAAAAATTTCAACAATTAGAATATTACCATTGGTATCTTCTTTTAAGTATAGATTGCTATTTTCACTTGTTCTAACAAATTTTATGCTAATGAGATATGAGTGAATTCTTTCATACCAGGCTCTTGGTGCTTGTTTCAATCCATACAAGGCTTTATGTAGTCTACATACAATGTTTCTCTTGTATGGATCAACAAGCCCTTCTAGTTGTTCAATGTATACCTCTTCTTCCAATATTCCATTTAGGAATGCAGATCTGACATCCATTTGGTATACCTTGAAAACTTTAAATGCAGCATAAGCAAGTAAGATTCTAACTCCTTCTAGTCTAGCAACTGATGCAAAGGTTTGACCATAATCAATACCTTCTTCTTGTGCATATCCCTTGTATACTAATCTTGCTTTGTTTCTAGTGACTTCTCCATTCTCATTCGGCTTGTTTCTGAATATCCATTTTGTACCGATGACATTCTTGTCATCTGGTCTCAGTACTAGTGTCCATGTATTGTTCTTCTTAATATTTTCTATTTCTTCATTCATAGAACTAACCCATTCTTCATTCTCAAGTGCATTATTAACATATTTAGGCTCAAAATCACAAAGTAAACATTTGGTGTTTAGTGACTTACTTCTTGTTCTTGTTCCAGTCTTTTTGTCTCCTATGATTTGATTCTATGGATGATGTCTTCTGACATACTTGGCAAGTTTCGGTTCAGCTCTGTGTTCATCATTCTGATTATCTTCTTCACTTACATTTTCATCTCCATTGTTCGGAACATCATCTTGAGGATTATCTTGATCATCGGTAATTGTAGCTTGATGCTTGGGTGCAATGTTCTAATGCTCGGGAGCAACACATTGTTTCTTGGGTAGAGTGTTAGGTTCTGTATAAATAAACCTGTTGTAGTCCTCTGGTTCCTTTTTCTTTCCTTATCATTCTTTTTTACAAATTCATCTATTTTCACATTTGCAGTTTCAATGATTTTGTTAGATGACTTGTTAAGACATTTATAAGCCTTGATTTTGGTTGAATACCCTAGGAAGACACCTTCTTCACTTTTGCAGTCAAGTTTTCCATTTCTATCATCCTTCAATAAATAACATTGACTACCAAAGATTCTGAAGTAACTTACATTGGGTGTATGACCATACCAAAGCTCATAGGGTGTCTTCATTGTGTCCTTCTTTAATTGTACTCTGTTTAGTGTGTAGACAGTAGTACCCACAACTTTCCTCTAGAAATTTTGAGTCATGCTTTTTTCAATCATCAATGTTCTTGCACAGTCAACAATTGATATGTTTCTCCTTTCATCAATTCCATTTTGTTGTGGTGTCCTTGGTGCCAAAACCTGTCTTTTAATTCCATGCTCATTGCAATAGTCAGTGAATTCTTCTGAAGTAAATTCCCCTCCTCTATTTGACCTTAAGCATTTCAATTTCTTTTCACTTTTTTTTTTTTCTACCATTGCTTTATACCATTTAAACATCTTAAATGCTTCTGATTTATCTTTTAAAAACATGACTTTCATCATTCTAGAAAAGTCATCAACAAAGAGAATAAAATACCTATCTCCATAGTAGCTCTTTGTCCTCATGGGTCCACATAGATCTGTATGGACTAATTCTAGAATTGCAGTAGATGTATGGGTTTTGCTCTTGAAACTAGACTTTGTCATCTTACCTTTTTGACAGTTCTTGCACATGATATGCTCAGGCTTAGTCATGCTCGGTAAGCCTCTGACATTCCTTTTGTTGCTTATCTTTATCATGTTGTCAAAGTTCATATGAAACAAAACTTTGTGCCACAACCATATGTATTCATTTGTAGCCATCAAACAAGTGGTGTTAGTGTCATCAAGATAGAAAAGGTTACCTTTTGTGTACTCACTGGTACCAATCAACCTTCCTGATTCATTGAAGATCTTTGCCTTCTTATTTTCAAATGCTACTCTGTGACCTGAATTGTTCAATTGAGAAACACTTAACAAATTGTAATTCAGTCCTTTAACCCAGTAAGCATTTTAACATTTTATCAGGTTATTCAAAATTATGGTTCCTTTACCTTCAACTGGAAAAGGTGTATCATTTCCCATTCTCACTAAACCACCATTATAGTATTCAAAAGTCTCAAACTTTTGTTTATCACCAGTCATATGGTGAGTGCAGCCACTATCTATGATCCAGACATCATTTTTACTAACTTTAGATCAGTACAGTTTCTACATACCTTTCTTCATCTTCATCTGAATCATCCTTAATGGCTAAAAATACCATCTCGATGTCTTCTTCTGATTCGGTGTTAGTGCCATCAGCTTTGTTCTCAACTAGGTAATAAGATTTCTTCCCTTTGTCCTTGTAGTCTTGGGTATCTCTCTTGTCAAATTGTCGGTTGCTTCGGTAATCTCTATTATCACCTTTATCAAACTTCTTCTCATATGATCTATCATTTCCTCTATCATATTTTCTTTGGTTTGGGCATCTTGCAGCAAAGTGTCCAACCTCTTTAAAATTGAAACATACAAGTGGTAATTTACCTTTGTATCTGCCTTTTTGTCTCTGCAATCTTCTTGTCATTAGTGCTTTAATTTCATCAAGTCCTTGATCCTCATTATCACTATCACTATCATTTATAATAGCATGTCTATGACTTGAGTTACTTATCTTTAGAGATGATTTGAATGCAGATTCTATAGATGGTAAGACACTATTATCAAAGTTGTGCATCTCAAATGAAATTAGTCTACCAATCAGACTATGTAGAGTAATTGTATTGTTTGCAACTTCTCTAATTTCTTGAATAGAAGAAACTCTAATAGCATAAACAGGCAATAAGGTTCTTAAGATTTCTCTTACCACTGTCTCCTCTTCAAGTACACCTCCAACTCCTCGGATAGCATTTACTACCTCTTTGATTCTGTAGCTATACTGCGTAATGTTTTCTCCTTCTTTCGTCCTTAGGTCATCAAACCTCCCTCTTAGGCTTTCTTCCTTTGCTATGAGTACATTGGAATCTCCTCCATGTACAAGATTCAACTTATCCCACATTTTCTTTGCAGAGGTGCAAGTTTTGACATCTTCAAACTTAGCATCAGACAGTGATGATACAAGTTCTATCATCATGCAGTTATGCTCATGCTTGACTCTTAATTGCTCAAGAGTATGAGGTCCTGTAGGCAGCACATATTTAGTATCTAAGTATTGAATAATATCATTTCCAATACATGATAGGTGGAGTCTTACTCTGCTTTGCCATGATGCAAAGTTGTCTTTATTCAACTTCAAAACATCTCATCTGTTCATCTTGTGATCTTTTACTTGAGATGTTAAACTCCCTTTCTAAGCACACAAGCTATAATACCAACTGTTAGTAATAATTGAGAGGGGGGGGGGGGTGAATCAATGGCCTCAAAAATATTCCAATAATAAACCCTTAAAAGTTAGTACCACAATATTAAGCCTCTAGTTATCTTCAGTCCTATAAGATGAATGCCTCCAAATACTTTTATTAAATTACTACTGCTCGGAATGCTTTGTAAAACCTTCTACTGTATGTTTCCCGAAAAATAGTCTGTTAATTTACTGAAAGATAGTAAATTATCTAGAGTATACCAATCAACCCAATTAAGTTAAGTGTAATGCAAAATACTAAAGTAATGACTCATAAACACATTGACACATAGATTTTTAACGTGGAAACCCTATTAAGGGAAAAACTACTTGGGACCGGTAACCCAAAATTTTCACTCTTCTGAAGTGAGCTCAGTGAAGAGCCAACCCTATTAAAGGTTAAAAACACATTGTTAGGTGTGACCTTGTTAGAGGATTTAAAATTTTAGCCTCTCACTTGATATCGGGCATCTCTATGCTACCTTCCTTGATCAAACACTCACTTGGCCTGTCAATAGGTATCTGGCATCTCATGCTATCTTCATGAACACACTTTTTGATACTCCTTGGGATGTATCTCAATATAGAAAGGATCTTTAAATCCTACTCAGTTAAGAGACTTTCTGAATCAATGGTTAAACTAAAACAATATGATCTGTTCACATATACAACTTATACTTGCAGATTTTTAGATCTATTGTAATCTCATAAAACTATTCTGATCAATATAACTCTATTTATACCTTTGCTCCACTTTGATTCTACTCAGTGATGTGGTGCTCTATTTCTCAGTGTCCTCAGAAAACTTTAACTCTTTCCTCAGCTTGTTGATCAACACTATATGAAGTTTCTCTTCATCAGTTTCTCTTCAACATCCTCTTTTTATTCACCCACCTCACCAATTCATAATGAATTGAGTTCTCTCTTTATAGACATGATATCACCATTGTTAGGTTCTTAATCTTGGTGTGATCCATAATCCTTGCCAAATAGATTTAAAGCAAAACTCATGTTTTATCTCGCTGAGATCTTCTTGCCAACTGGACAAAACAACTTTAAATCCATTACTTATCTCTGGCTTATCTTGTCGATGAAAACAATGATAACTACCAGTTAACTCTATATTTAGCTCTACCAGCTAGATATTTTGTCATTTCTAAACTCAAGTTAATTTCGGTGTTTAACTCTTTGATAGGGTCAGTCAACACTCCAGTTCTCCTTGGGCTTCTTTGTCGGTTTACACTATGTTTCTGGCCGTCGGGTATGCTTGTGATTCTGCTTGTTAATAATGTCCGTCGATGTTCTTGCTCGGGAATCACTGTGACTTGACTGTCAGTGATCTCTATCCATTGGGTTTCACTGACCATCGGTGTTTGTAGTCACATTGTGAATACTTGTCTTTTATGCATTACAGAAAGCATAATATTTTTCTCTCTGAGTCACTGAAGTCTTTGACACTTTGATTATAACCAATTAGATTATATCAAGTTGACATCAATGACAATACAATCCATTAACTAATTTAATGTCTTGCATTATCCTTCTGCATTTTGGTGGTCAACTTAACATCTTCAAACAGTTACATGTCATCATAATTTGATTATTACATGCTGGAACAACTGGAACAACAACTATAACAGGAGGTACAACATGTGTATTTGATTGTATCTTTGTAAGATATGGAGTTGGATGCCTAGTAGGAATTTTACTGACCTGTACCAAACCATTCTCCACTGTGATTGCAATGTCAAATGTAGCTGGTAAAGTATTACCTCCATTGATTATATTTAAACTGATATATCATTGTCTAATGCCTTAAGATAAAACAAGAAATCATAAGCATTAGAAGGATTGATCGATACTATAATTCTGTCCCATGACCTCTGAAAATGGTAATTGAAATATGTTATCAACTCATTTGGAACCCTCTTGATTATTTTTAAATGCTCTACCAATGACAAATGATCTGACTTGTCCTCAAAATGATGATTCAATTTCTCTCCTAACTCATCCCATGTAGCAACTAAATTCACATATAACCCTCTGAATAAGACTAAATATTTCCCCTTCAATGAAGATACCAAGAGCTTCAATGCAATGTCCTGATGAGTTATTTGATGTATACCACATAATGAAGCCAGGTCCCTGATGTGCTCAATAGCTGAAAGTTGGTCATCCCATGTGAAAAATGGAAGTTTGTTAAGGGATTCTCTTAGAATATCATGATGTTGTTGAATATTTAAAGGAATTCCCAGGTTAAATGCCACCAACAGTAGATTCTTGGCCATTGAAGGTGAAATTTTCTAAAACTAAATTCACCACAACTAATTGTACTTCATTGTACCTTCCTTATAAGCTATAAAAATACTAGATATAGTGAAAACCATAAAACTCAGAGTCGCTAGGTGCTATAAAGTAGCTCCTTGAAGGCTGTATAATGTTACTCACACCAAAACAACAACAACAAAAAAGGTAGCTTGGAAGAACTAAATATCAGTTCGAGGTCCCACCGGGAGTGCCAAAACTATTATCTCTCAAAAGTACGCCCTTGTTAAGTCTCCAAACTTAGTTTTCTAGAGAAACATATAGAATCACTCCTAGGAATTGAGCTACCTAAAAAATTTGAGTGATTCTTTAGATAAGGTTGGCTGCTAACTGGTACTTCACCTAAAACTTACTGAAACTTAACCTTTGAAAAGAAAAGGGATAAGAAATTCTCAATCTAGAAATGAAAGAACTTAAAACTTAAGGTGATGCACCAAAATTATAAGAAAAACTATATTCTTCTCCAACATAATGAAACTTAAAATCACCTATATGCAGGACACAACCTTGAAATACTATCCTTTGTATAACAATGCTTCATAAGAAGGTCTGATAATCAGAAACTAGAATAAATTTATTCACAACTAACAACTTCAATTTTGACACAACTTATAACCTATACACAAGTATTTGCTAACTTATCACAGGTGCTATAATGAGATATAAATTAAAGGATTCATGAAAAGAAACATAGAAAAGAACATCAATCACCTAATAAGCACACACAAAAATAAGGCTCAAGATAGATCCAAAATGATGGCAATATTACGCTCCAAAGGCAAAAAATCATATAATCCTCAATGAGATACTGTAAAACATACACAATGAAAAGGACTTGAGAAAAGTCACTTGTCATAGGCTATATAAAATCTGAACTCCCAAAATTAGTACAAATGAGAGATTATATATTCCTCAAGCCCCCCCCAGAATTCCCATAAAGAAAGGAGTTGAATTTCAAAAATAGTGTGGAATCCAAAAAAATATCCCTAAAAAAGAGAACAAGATCTTCCCCTGAATATCTCAAAGTTGTGGAAGAGTCCTGTTTGATTTAGAACTTAGGATGAGAACTCCATAAAAGCTCTGCCTTCTCTTGTATCTGCTCCAAGTGTTTCCAAACTCGCCACCTTTCTTTTCTATATAAATAAATCACATGCAATTGACACCTGACATGTCCTCATTATTTTGAGCATTTACCTCATTCATTCGTGGGCTCTAGAATCTTAATAGTACCTTCCTTTCCCTAAAAAAAGTCATGACAAAACCACCTAGACATGTGGCACCTAGTCGCTAGATCTCAACCCAAACATATAGAAGCTTGTGACTTAGAGACAAGTCATGAACCGTAACATTGTAGACATGTGGCACCCTATCGCTAACTCTCAGCTTCAAATAACTAATCGCATCATAACCCAAGACCTCACAGTGGACATCTTTTGTTACTACCATGACCTTATCTCCAACTCACCAAACTCTCATGCAATCTTCCTTAACTTTGCAAGTGTTAGCACTTTTTCTTGTACCTCAACCTTAGAATGACAATATACTGATTATACTTGAATGAAAACTCCTTTATGACAAGAGAAAGGCTAATTGCTAAGGATTGGATAATATCCTTCTTCATTTTTG